>BQNB010162845.1:0-14510 GCA_026074375.1 Tanacetum coccineum | reverse complement strand
AAATACCTCTTCCAACTTTGGAAGAGGTAAGCATCTATTCATTTTACACACACTCTTTAGTGTGTTTTCCTAAGTTTCTCTCAACTATTCTCTCTCCCTCTCTAACTGTCTCTCTCTAGATCTCTCTAGATCTATACATGTTTGTGTGAATTCGGGATCCTACAGGTTGGGATACTCTGGTATGATGTGTTGATGATATAAATACTATTGTATGCATTCTACTTTCATATTGCATATTGTCCACACTCTTAAATTCTAGACCAGCAACTGGGTTTACTTCTAAACCTACGAGCTCACCAACGTAATATTGACCTTTCGAGTATCATTTTTAGGTATTGTGAATAATCAGTGAGATCAAGGTAGCAGGCTTTAGTAGACCTAAGGGCATCCTTCATGGATCTTATCTTGAAAGACTTGCATTGGGAACTTTGTTTCAATTTAGCTTTTGGATTATCTTAAGACATGTGTTACCCCTATGTGTGGGAGCTTGGTTGTAATACTTGACTATGTGTTGTGTTCTTCGACTTATCTTGACACTCTTATGATATGCATTTTAGTTTTCTCTATATTGTTATCTTGTGTTATGACGATCAATTCTTCATCACGCCTCGTGTTTCTGGCTTAGTCGTGGTGTGACAAAAACTTATGCTTATCAGTTATAAGTAAACTAATCTAATAAGAAATTGCAATAATATGCATGATGTGTAAATATATAAGGGTGGGCCTTTTCAATAATTAGTGACCAATATTATTTAAGTATACAAAATATATAGGCTTCTCCTTAAATTTTTGGATTGGCCATGGCATACCCTGCCACCAACACAGCTCCGTCGCTGTATTCTATTAATATGTTTGCAATATATTAAATAATTAACTTGTTCAAAATTATACATAATTTGTTCATCACCTACAAAAAACACACATTCATATATTAACGTAAGCGAATTTCATCGAAATTATACATACTTCTTTGAACTTATAAGAGTTTTAGCCTAGCGATATCTATAACGGGACAAGTGGTTAGTTTAATTTTTAAGCGTGTTATCACAAACGGGACAAAAAAATGCTTAAGTGAATGCTCGTGTTATTCTATCTTTTGCTTATGGTAATTGATTTAAGAAGATAGAGCTATTTGAAAAGAAAATAACTAGAGTTTTCGCGTAATGGTATAACAAGACTTTGTCAAAACATCAACTAATATGATTGTGATGTTAAGTACTACTACTTATCCTTAAAAAGCATAAATACAACCAGTTTAGCTACGAGTATACAGCGGATTGGATCTAGTTAAGGAACATAGAATTAACACTTAATAAAGTAAATAATTATAACATAAAAAGTAAATAATTACTTACCTCTTGATCTTGAATTTGAAACAAGTAGCAGTTAAATTACTGCCTCTACGGTTGCTCACACAAACACGTCAACGAATATGAGTTGACTGCTAGTCTTCCTTCACGATCCAAACACCACGTGTATTCCAATTACCAAACGTACCTTGTGAGCTTCTTGTAATCGAAAACCAAACAAAACCCTAATTCGGTTAGGGTTCCAACCGAAAATCAAACACCCCTAATTCGGTTTGATTTAAATCAAAAACCAATAAACACTAATTGGGTTTATACTATTGTCGAGCTAGGAGAACTACCAACGAAACGCCTTATGTAGATCTTGATTCGCCAAAAGGGGAGAACAAGAATAACCGAAAACCCTTTTGGGGTTTTGTTGAAATCGGTGGAGGGGAGAGAAGAACCGAAAATCCATTAAGGGAATTCGTTTTAGGTTTTGAGGGAAAAGATAGCACCGAGAACTTCTTTAGGTTTTTAGGGATTGTGTGGAATGAATAATGAGGTATGGGGTAATTGTTTATAATGGCAATACGTATTCTTGTCCATAACAAAAACCTTAATGTTTCCCTTTCCCCCCTCTCCATAACCGACCCAAACAACCCTCTAGAACCCTTTGGGGTTTCGGCCAAACAATGGCACCCCACAGGTTTGGGTTTTGTTCATTTAAGTCCCTTGATTTCGTATTTTAAATACTCGTTATACTTTATTAAACAATTAACAATAAATTACGATTATTTAAATATTGTCGTGAAGTAAAACATACTCTATGTATTTAACGCGTGTGCCCCCAATAGGCTCACGTATTTCTAACGTGTAACTTGCGGAACCGACTACCATTTTCCAACAGCTCCCACTTGGGAGGCGGAGTAGCGAGATACAAATATATTGATAATTGGCAACGTCTAGCAAAAACACACAATTACCTTTAGATTAGAAATACTTGAGATAATAGTTTCAAGAACAATCTCAGCTTATTAATGGTTAGTTTATTTCTTGCTATAATCATCATCCCTTTTTTCTAGATACCCTTAAACCATGGATGTGGATCCTAACTCATTACATATAGTTTAAATTATGTTTCTCGTTATAGAAATAATTCAGATGTACCAAATGTAATCAAGATTCATCTTGTATCACCCTTTGGGCACGACCATGCAATTATCTGATTAATTCTGGAGAGGGCCCATGGTATCTTACTGCACATATCAAGTGGAGGAACAAATTCTTTGTTGTCTATAAGTGTTGTGAATGCTGCTTCACATCACTTCCAAGAATAGCCTTTATGACTACCTTATTCAGGATAACGTTTGACTTAGACTCAAAAAGTGATATCCACACATGCAGAACTTGCTTGTATCTCAAGTCTAAGGACGACTTTTAAACCATTTTTGACATTTACTCATGACGAGGATCCAAAAGTAAATATTCGAAGGTGGGCATCCCTTGTGAATACACATGAGTTTGGCGGGAACAATCCATATATTCAAAGAATATAACCAACACTCACATTTGCCTTACATAACAATATTCTCATATTGTTAACTGACAATGGACATATTTACAATGATAAATCATTCAAGGATTTAAACATGCAAATATAAAATAACAGTTATTATATGAATGAAAAACAAACACCAAGTATCTTTTATTCATCAGGAAGTAAAAACTGTCTTACAATTCCAAATTATCCAAATAGTAATAAAACACAGATTTACATGAGACTACTAGCTGGTATCATTCCTATTTCCTCGGTCAATTCAGAATGTTTAGGCAATGCTAAAGCCTTTGTAAAAGGGTCAGATAAGTTTTCATCTGTGTCAACTTTTTCTATCCTCACATCACCTATTTCTATGGTTTCTCGAAGATAGTGAACTTTTGCGCGAAAATGTCTTGCACCTTTAGTGACTTCATGATCTTTCGCTATTACTATGGCTCCAGTATTATCACAATACATATTTATGGGTTCTTTAATTGTGGGAACAACACCAAGCCCAGAAATGAATTTTCGAATCCATACAACCTCTTTTGATGCATCAAAGCCAGCGATATATTCACCATCTGTAGATGAAGTAGCAAAAATACTTTGCTTTGTGCTTTTCCAGGCAACAACACCTCCATTTAAAACAAACACATATCCAGTCTGAGACTTCATGTCATCAGCATCCATCAGATATCCAGCATCAGTGTAGCAAGAAACCCTGAGCTCTTGTTTCATATCACCTCCGTAAACAAGAAACATATCCTTAGTATTGCGAAGATACTTCAGAATGTTCTTAATAGCAGTCCAGTGAGCATCACCTGGATTTTGTTGAAATTGGATTGTTATGTTCTGAGCAAACGCAACATCGGGACGAGTACATCTCACATCATACATAATTGATCCAACAACCGAAGCGTATGGGATATTTTGCATGCGCTGAATTTTAGCAGGTGTTGAAGCACCTTAAGATTTACTAAATTTAAGCTTTTCTTGCATTGGTATAGTGCCACGTTTGGAATTCTCCATATAAAATATTTTCAAGATTTTCTCAATGTAAGCACTTTGACATAAACCAATAAACCGCTTCGATCTATCTCGGTAGATCTTGATTCCAAGAATATATGCATCTTATCCTAAATCTTTTATAGCAAAACATCTTCCAAGGTAGGATTTTACATCTTGTAACATTGGAATATTGTTTCCCATGATTAATATGTCATCGACATACAAGATCAGGAAAGTAACATAACTCCCACTAGCTTTTACATATACACATGGCTCATCACGATTTTGATTGAATCTAAATTTCTTGATTTCATCATCAAATCATTTATTCCATTGCCTAGATGCATGCTTAAGTCCATAAATGGAATGTTTCAGCTTGTATACTCGGTTTGGAAATTTCTGTTTGACAAAACCTTCAGGTTGCTCCATGTATACCTCTTCATTGAGATATCCATTGAGGACGACAGTTTTGACATCCATTTGCCAAATCTCATAGTCATAAAACGCAGCTATGGATATAAGAATCCTAATAGCTCTAATGTATGTAATAGGAGAAAAGGTTTCTTCATAATCAATCCCTGGGGTTTGAGTGAAACCCTTTGCTACCAGACAAGCTTTATAGGTGTGTACAGCTCCATTCATGTCGGTCTTCTTTTTGAAGAGCCACTTATGACCAACGGTTTTTCCATTAGGAGGAAGATTAACTAACTCCAAAACTTCGTTGTCTTTCATGGATTGCATCTCCACATTCATAGCATTAAGCCATTTATCAGATTCAGGATCCAACAATGCGGCTTTATAGTTAGCTGGTTCACCGAGATCCCCTAACTCATGTTCCTCAGCATTGACGTACAAACACAATCGATTTGTGGGACGACGTGTCCTTGTAGACCTACGAATGAGATTGACATCACTTTGAGGTTTATTAATTTCTTGATCATCCTCTTCATGATTTAAGCTAGTGTCTAAAGAAGGATGCGTATCTTCTTTTTGAATAATTACAAGATCTTCTAGTCTCTTACTTGCTTCGTGTTTTATCAGACTATTCCGAGCAACAAAGATTTTGTTCTCAGGTGGGTAGTAGAAAGAATATCCCATCGTTTCCTTTGGGTATCCTATAAAGATGCACTTAATAGATCTGGGTTCTAGTTTGTCAAGTTTGTCAAGTTTGGTAAGTGTATCACGCTTAACAAGTGTCTCACAACCCTAGACTTTTAAGTAAGACAACTTAGGGGCTTGCCCATGCCATACTTTGTACGGTGTCTTTTCAACCTTCTTAGTTGGAACCATGTTGAGAATGCGTGCAGCAGACTCAAGAGCATAATCCCAAAAGGACTTTGGAAGAGTAGTTTGACTCATCATAGATCGAACCATGTCTAGCAGTGTTCAATTTCTCCTCTTTGACACTCCATTATGTTGTGGTGTATATGGGGGAGTTATATGGGCAATAATCCCATGATCCTTTAGATGATCCAAAAACTCTTGACTCATATATTCACCTCCACGATTAGAACGTAGTGATTTTATGGTCTTCCCGACTTGATTCTCTACTTCCTTTTGAAATACTTTAAAAGTTTCAAACACTTCATGTTTATGTTTAAGCAAGTAAACATATCCATACCGACTAAAGTGGTCAGTAAAAGTGACGAAGTAGTAAGCTCCTTGTCTTGACATGATCTTAAATGGACCACATACATCGGTGTGGATTAGTCCAAGTAGATCTTTGGCCCTTTCCACTTGATGTGAAATAAGGTTTTCTTGCCATCTTACAAGACATACAAGCAACGCACTTTTCAAAAGACTTGATGTCAGTTGAATTAAGAAGTCCGTCAAGTTACAACTTCTCTATGCGTTTCTTGTTAATGTGTCTAAGACGACAATACCATAAGAGAGCAGAGTCCAAGTTAAGCTTGGCTCTTTTATTGGTAACAACATACATAGAACTTTTATTTGTATTGGAAGAAGACATAACAATTTCATAAATATCATCCCAAGGGATAGCATCATATTATTCTTAAAAACAGAAACTGAATTATCATTCTCAAAGCGGTTTACAAAACCATCCTTATACAAATGAGAAACTGAAATGATCCCCCTTGTAATGGAGGGAGCATAATGACAATTGTGCAGAATCAAAACAAGCCCACTAGGGAGACACAAATGATAATCGCCAATAGCTTCAACGGCTGCACGATGACCATTGCCCACGTACAGACTTAAAGCTCCCGGCTTCAGTTCCCTACTTCCCCTGAGACCCTGAGTAGTTATACAGATGTGAGTCCTACAACTAGTATCATAAACCCAAGATGTACTAGGAAAATAATAGAGTTCTATGGTAAAAATACCTGAAGTGCCAGCTCCTTGAGATAGCTTCTTCTTTTTCATCAACTCTGAGAGATATATGGGGCGGTTTCTTCTCTAGTGACCCACCTCACCACATTGGTGGCATATCGCGTCCTTTGCTGGATTATCCTTTTTGGGTGTTGGAGGATTCTTGGGTTTGGGAGCAAAAGGTGGCGCATGCACAAGTGCATAACCTATCTTTGCTTTGCCTTTCCCTTGATTCCCCTTTGCAGCCTTATGCGATTTTTTCTTTTGGTTTTTCTGGATCCTTCCTGCTCTTATAGCATGTAATGCAGGTGCAACTTCTTTTAAAGGAAGAGTTTGCTCATGTAACTTCAGCATAGCATGCAACTCATTAACTGTCTTCCCCATGTTATGCATGTTGTAATTTTGCACAAAACCATCGTATTCCTTCCTTAGTGAAACCAAGATAAGGCTGACAGATAAGTTTTGAGTCATATCATGGCCAAGACGCTCCAAGTTGTCTATGTAGCTCTTCATTTTAAGAACGTAAGAGCTAACAGACTGCCCTTCTTCTTGTTTGCACGCGTGGAATTCTCGCACGGTTTGAAGAAGCTCCTGATCTGCCTGTTGTACATACAACATTTTTAGTTCATTGAGCATATCATATGCACCAAGGTGCTCCAGAGTCTTTTGGATCTCTAGGTCTATGGTCATAAGCATAAGCCCAACAATTTTCTTCTACCTAAGCTTGATGCGTGGTTATGACATTAGGAGGATTTGCTTGTCCCTGAGGAGGAACTGGCAGAGCAGGTATTGGTTGTTCTAGGAATGGTAGCTTGTCTTCAGTAGAGAGCACAATCCTAAGATTGCGATACCATTCCATGAAGTTGTTTCCAGTCAATTTTTGTTTTTCAAACAACGAATTGTTTACTACGGTGGTAGTCATCTACAATTTAGAAAAAGTTCAATTTATTAGTATTTTCGATAATTAAATTCTTAATAGAATTAACTACCCAATTAATTTACTAATTAAGACTAAGATCCAACTTGACCTCCCACTCAGTAACCAGAGGTCTGACTAGTGAGAAAACAAGTGGGGCAAGAGGTAAGCGTCAAGCGTTAATTGCAGTTAATGCAACTCTTAGATTTATGAGACCGATCAAGACATTAGTAAACATGTAATAATGCCAAGAGCATGTTTAGTTCTCATCTTATGCCTCAAGTCCGAGGTCTGACCAGGTAACCGGATTTAAGTCGACCAGGCAAGAACGTGCAAAAATAGAGAGAGTCCGACTAGGTGAAACCGTAATTGCCAATGTGATTTGGAATGACCTGAGGTACTGACAGAGAGGCTAAACCAAATGCATGTGTTCTGGATTGATGATTGACTTAAAATTTTCAAAAGGGGAATGCACATAAATGTGTTAAAAGTGGTGTGTATAAAGAGTCATGGAAATAACTTTGTAGTACTAATTATAAAAACCTTTAAGTAATGAAACTGTAGTGACATGCCATGTTCACGAAACTCCAATCGAACACACAAAGGGAAGTTAGAGATCAGGTCACACGAATCTTTAAAACCTTGAGATTTCTTTATGAGTGTTGACCACATTCGCCTTAAACTTCCTTTTAGTTGTTTTCAAGTGGATGACCATAACTTCCTATGAGTCCTAGCGTCCAAGCGTCCAGTTTTTTAAATATTCTTGAAATCAGGTTTCATAGTTTAAAGTCTTATTAATTTTCTCAAAATCGAATTTTGCACGAAACAAATAATAGGTCACTATGAACAAGTATTTAAACGTGTAATTAATAGACTAGTTTTAATATCATCTTTCACTATTGTATTAGATTCATATTGCATAAATATTAGGCGTGTAAACAGTAAACAAT
Organism: Tanacetum coccineum; assembly: GCA_026074375.1. Taxonomy (NCBI): domain Eukaryota; kingdom Viridiplantae; phylum Streptophyta; class Magnoliopsida; order Asterales; family Asteraceae; genus Tanacetum; species Tanacetum coccineum. Next base: position 6,479 of record BQNB010162845.1, on the reverse strand, counting down.
TTAAATTATCTTAAGACAAATACATAAGATAACATAAAAATTAACAAGCCAACAAATAAAATCCGAGTTCTTTAACGAGTCCTTCCCCGAATTAAGAACCAAAAGACCCTCACTAGGTTTATCAATGTGCCTAGATCGCCCCATTCATCACAAGAGTGATTGAGTAGGTCTTATAGCCATAAAAGTAAACACAATTAGACTAAATATGCAAAAGATATAGTTTCCAAAAATAAAAGATTTTAGTTACCATAAATAAAATCAAGATCTTTTATATATATAGTGTAATCTATTATAAAAAGAAACATATCTTACTAAATTAACAGTTTAATTTTATTCCTTTTTACAATATTAGCAATCAATTGTTTTCAAGATCTAGATCTACAAATTTTATTTAATTATGGCAAGGATTTGCATAATCTTTGCCATATTTGCAAGAAAACAATAAATAAAAATTTAAGCGCAACAGATCAAGCATATGAATTAAATCTAGGCGTGTACAAATCAAGACAAGATATAATTCAAAAGTGTAACCCTAATGCCAAAACGAGTTGACTCGTGATGCCACTGTTGGGATTTAACATACTAGGTAACCAGTTTAGCTACGAGTACGCAGCGGAATGGATCTAGTTTTAGCACATAAGATTAACACTTAATAAAGTAAATAATTATAACATAAAAAGTAAATAATTACTTAACCTCATTGATCTGAACTTGAAACAAGTAACATTAAATTACTACCTCTACGGTTGCTCACACAAACACATCAACGAGTATGAGTTGATTGCCTATACTACCGTCACGATCCAAACAGCACGTAATATCCGAATCCAAAGCACCGCTTGACTTGAACCCAAAACCAATTAATCCGAATAAACCCTAAATTAGGTTAGGGTTTACCAAAACTAACACCCCAAATTTGGTTGGGTTACAACCGAAAACCGAAACAACCCTAATTTGGGTTTTAATCCTTTGTCCGAGCTAGTAAAATCACCAACGAGCGAAACAAAGAAAACCTAGAAAACCCTTTTATGGGGTTCATCGAATTCGTTGGAGAGGAGAGATGAACCGATTATAGATTGAAAATTTCACCCTTACTATTATAAAATATAAATAAATATATAAATATAAAAAATAGAATCAAAAATATTAATCAAATAATTGTAGTAAAACGGGGGAAACATTGCGATTCCCCGGGTCGTTTTTCCCCCTACGAGGCGTAAAATTGACGGTTACGTTATTGGTTTGACTTTTGGATGCTTGAATAATCAAAGTATCGGCTTAGTTTAGATAAAAACATATAGAACTTTCTTTACAAAAAACAAGTTAACACGTTGTCACATATGCCTGGACCACTTTGCAAAATTTTAGAACGGACAAGAAATAACAAAAGGAACTTACGCCTGTTTGATTGAGGATGAGGAATTGACAATCAACTTTTTAGGGTTAATTATATCAAATGTATAGTATAGTATTACCGGAAGTATCAGCCTCTCACTTTGTTAACCACAAAGTCGTTTATCCCCGACGAGGCGTGAAATTGACGGTTACGTTATTGGTTTGACTTTTGGATGCTTGAATGAAAGAAAAGGATTTGATTTGGGTTTTCTAAATCCTACGAGAAATTATAGAAATTAAACTAAGGAAAACTTAAAAACTACGGGAAAGCATAAAAAGGCAAATGAATAACTTAAAGATCTACGGGAAGCATAAATAAGGCATTAAAGGAAAACCTAAGTCTACGGGAACAGAAAAATAAAGGCAATTAAACTTAAAACGCGAAAACGAGAACGGGATTTAAAACCCATTATTTAAAAAAAATTGTTAAAATAACCCTACGGATGCAAATTTATTTTTCCTAGGTCCTACATGATAAAAGAAAATTTTTAAAAAAAGAATTATATTTTTTTATTTTTATTTAATTTTTTATGATTTAAAACAGTTTTAAAAAGAAAAATGAATTAAAAATAGTAAACTTAATGGGAAAATCTGGAAAAATCAGGGAAAATAGCTTAAAGTATATAGAATGCAGGAAAAATAAAAGTTTTGAAAAAGAGCTTAAAAATAAGCTTGAAATAAGCTAAACTTTGTTGATAGCTTAAAGGTTGAAAAAGGATTAAAAGAATTTTTAGTGCAAGCTTTGACAGAAAAGACCCAAGGGCGACTTTGTAGTAGAGTTCGGTGTTGAGGGACGTTTCCTATCCTTTTTGCAAAACGATTTTTTTTTAAACTTAAGCTTAAGCTGGAAATAAGTAATTTTCAAAAAGACAACTTTTCTTAAAACTAAGAATAAGCCAGTAAAAAGCAAAAGGAAAAGTCAGTTTGGCTTTTAAGACTAAGTAAAAAAATGGCTAAACTTGGTGGCTTTTTATTGCTCATTAAGCAAACTTCAAGCAATTAAGCTGACAAACCATTATCATCTAGACCTAATAAGCATATGTGAGCAAGGAAAAGCCAAGATTACAAACAGAAATAAGCAGATAAGCATTTAAAGAGCAGTTAAGCAGTTTACATTAAGTGGTCAACCAAACAGCCTAAAAAGCAATATTTAGGCTTAAAAATAAGCTAGCAAACCTAAAAGCTAAAGCTCAAAACCTAAAAACAGATAAAGGTTGGACTACTAGCTATAAGGAAAAACAAAAATTAATCATTTTGAAAAGCAAATAAGATGAGAAAAAGACTAAAGAAAAAGGGCAGTCCACTCTTTGTACATGCTGATATGGTCTTTTTTTTGCAAAAACAAAAAAACATGATTGCAGCCCTATTTTTAAGCAACCAAATAAGCTGTAAACTACAAAATAAGCCCAAACAACTTAAGTTCATACTACTAATAGCTTATGAAAGAAAATTCAGATTCTAATTCTAACATTAAAGCACTTAAAATTAAAATAAAATAAAAAGCATTTGAGCTTTTTCCTACTCATATGCAACAAGAAAAGAAATGACAGTCTTTGCATTTAAAAGAAAACATAGGCAACTCATTAAACTATGACTTATTCTACTGCATTAGGCACAAAATGAAGTTCAAGCATAACTCTAAAACAACTTTTTAACAAGAAGTAAAAATAAGCAGTTTAACAAAATTCAAAGTCACAGATTAACATACTTTGTTCACAAACCTTTGAAATCTAGAATTTAACATAAGACTTTTATAAAACTGGTTTTTTAAACTTAACTTAGCCTATCTAAACTGGTTTTAAGAAATAGAATCAATTTTTACCCATTTTCACCCATGAAACTGGTTAAACCAAACACCCTTTAACTTTTGAAAACATGATTTGTTAACTTAAAACAGGTTTCAAAATTTGTTAAAACTTTAAGACAGACTAAGCTTAGGCATTTTAAGGCGCAAAAAAAGCATGGACACTAAATTATAAGCACAGAATAAGCAAGGGAAGTAGTAAGCTAAATGAGACAGAATTGCATGAAAGCTTAAGAAACTTAATTTTTCATTAAAACATAAAGGATTACAAGGCTTAAAAGTTTAAAAATGACAGAATTAAAATGACTAAAAACATAAATTTAAAAACATTAAAACTTTAAATTAATCTACTCCTAGGTTCACTTCTATCTTCTATCTTTTCTTTCTTTTATAAGCTGGGATGTCTTCAAGTCTTGTGCTTGTTGTGTTTGTTTGGTGAGAGGCTTCAAAACCTTCATCCTGCCCTTAATCTGCCTTGGCCCCCAATCCAATTGATCCCAACCCTTGAATCTTTGTCCTTGTGCTCTGTCTAATGGGATGTTTCAAGATTGCCAAGGTGGAGTTGTTGGTTTGTGGTGTGAGGTTAGATGCTGGTGAGGGTGATGTTTTGGCTGTTAGCTACAGTGTCACGTGTGGGGGGGGAGGAGGGACAGGATGATGAACAGTTGTGGGGCAAGGGTTTGGCGGGAAAGGTTTTATAAAAGGGTGCAGGGTTAAAGGTTTGGGGAGATGGCAAACTTGGCCCCTGAAGGTATATAATGCAATTGCAAGCATCGTCCTTGGTGGTGTAATAAATTTAGGGATGTTGACAACTTGGGCCCCTTAACATATATATTGTTATTGCATGACTAGTCCTTGGGGACTAACGATACTAGGGGTAAAAGGGTTTTGATCATAACGGCTGTTAAGTGGTGTAATGGGCTTGTATGTGTTATGGGCCACATTTTAACATGAAAAGGAATTTTGGGCCGGTTGGTTTTTTTAATAAAAAAAGGGTTTTGTTTAAATATAGTGGGCTGACCCGGCCCACTAAAATGGGTACGGGTCGGCCCATTTTATCATGATAGGGTTTCGGGTTCGTTTTTCCATGCTCTTTCCAAAGCCGTATCCCGGGGTTGACTTTGACTTCGTCTTGACTTCATTAAATGCACAAACGTTGTCGAGTCGATCCGGAAATGTCCGTTTTAGCTCCGTTTTCAATCCTTTTGTACCTTTGGCTTCGGTTTTTCGCGCTCTTTTCAAATCCGTGCTCGGTTTTGTCCGGTTTGGCTTCGTTTTTCGTCCTTTAGTGAATATCCGGTACCTGCACAGTACAAACACAAAAACAAGCATATTTATGGCATTTTATGTGCGTTTTTGGTCGTTTAGGGTCGTTTTATTAGGTAAAAGGTATGTGTAATTACACACATACCAAAATCCCCCATACTAAACTATTGCGTGTCCTCACGCAATGCTATACGTAAACACTTAAGAAAACTAAGAATCTCAATCCCCCTCGACTAATAACCTCGAAAAGTAGCTAAGCGTTGATCAAGGGAAATAAAGAATCAATAGCTTTGAAAAGCCTCGTTTTTACCATTTTTAAATGTATACACTTACTCCTACACATATTTTTGTATTTTTCATTTTTCTCATTTTTTATACTTTTCTTTTTAAGCAACTAACTAGCTTATTTGACTTTCGTTATTTTATAACTTTTAGGGATCATAGAACAAGATGCATTTCAATCCTAAAATGCCCCTAAAAATGATAAATTCATCGTTCCCGACTTTTCACTTGTTCCAAACCAAGCTTAAAACAAAATCAAAATATGAGTTAAGATGCTAACACTACTCATATTTGCAACTTGTAAACTTTTCACTCCTGACAATTATTATATCTTAAAGTGTATGTGTTATTTTTGACATTTTCAACCATGGGATCAATGTTTTTGCAAAATTCTATGTTTCACGTTCCACCCGAGAATAATGAGTTGGAAGGCGAGATCATCCCAGTAGCCGACTTTCGTCTCGCACATCCCAACCTGCGGTTAAGTGACCAGGCTTTTGACACCCCACAGAGACTAGTATCGGGACTCACGGACCTTAGGTTTCAAAAACTCTCAGGTTTCTCGTATATACATAGCTTATAAAATAGAATAGCCAAAGTTCAAAAGCATATTTGAGTTTAACAAAAAGAGATCTATTTATTAATTCACACTTAATGCAATTGTAACCCTCGACCTTTTAGAAGGCTGCAACATCGGTTGTGAGCCGGCAAGATACAGCAAACTTTTATCAGTCTCGGATTATTATTCTTACTATGGGCTTTCTTTAGAAGGCTGTAACATCGGTTGTGAGCCGGCAAGATACAATAAACTTTTATCAGCCCACAGTTTATATTTATTATATTTTTCAACATATCATCAATTTTTTTTTTAATTTTTTTTATTTATTTATTTATTATTTTTTTTTCATATAGGGAAGACGTCTTTTTGAAAAATTCAAGTATAAATTTGAACTAAGGCTAAAGTTTTTGCTATATACTACATAAAAATTACTGATTTAAGTTTAATCTCCAAAAATAGCACGTATATTAATCAGGTTAAAAGCTTATGGGAGAAAATGTGACAAATTACACACATGAGCTCTTAAGATTTCCCAATAATCCTTGTTTAGCATCCAACTTCTACTTAACACTATCATTTTTAGTTCTTCGCGAGGATTCGCGAACGCTTAGTCTAATAGTTAAGGAACAAGCTAGAGCTCAACACGCTTGATCGAGTCAAAATTTACTCTTATTCTACCCAGCAGGAAAGTTAAAATTATGACAAAACATTATAAAATTTTTAAAATTTTTCATTTTTTTTGAAATTTTGGTGGTAAAAACGGGATTACGTGAAAACAACAGTTGCAAGCACAATCAAATCGAAGATCCCCCCCATACTAAAATGAAACATTGTCCTCAATGTTTTAAGAATGGTCTCTACGTAAATCCTAAGCCGTTTATGAATTATGCTAAAAGATAAACGTTAGTCGATTAGATTTGGATATCGGATTCCGAATTGAAGCTGAGGATTTGAAGCTCTTGTGATCGAAAGATAAAACCGCGAGCACGAGAGGCTTCAAAAATCCGGGCAATCCTGGACAATAAACCACAAAACACAAAACACGGAATAGGAAAGAGGCAAGCCTCATTACAACAACAAAAACACTTATTAACAATAAGAAAGAAGATAGAATGGATAAGCATGGGTTGCCACCCATGAAGCGCCTTGTTTTTGTTAACCGAGTCACAAGCT
>BQNB010162842.1:0-14511 GCA_026074375.1 Tanacetum coccineum | reverse complement strand
TGGAAGAAGATTTTGTACGATGCTCCAATTGATGATTTGATTACCGAGGACAAAGTTTTTGACCCCGGGATTTATGAGAAAAAATTTTCTCTGACATTTGTGAATTTACCCTCTGAGGATCGCCATTATCTTTCCTTCACATATGTTGTCCGAATTTTTCTTCCTTATTTCACCTATTCAGTGGATTCTTCTCTTCCTCTCTCCTCCGGGAGTGAGGATACTATTTTTGACCCCGGCATCTTCGCTTTTCATTTTTCTTCTCTAGAACCGGTGGCATCTCATCGGAGTGGAACTTTCATGTGCTTCAATGTTTATCTAAACATCTTGAATGAAAGTCCGATGGAGATTTGCTCTTCCACATGTTTCGTCCCTAATATCACGATGATATGGGGAGAGTCAAGCTAGAGACTCGCACAAAAACAAGCGCTTCTCGGGAGGCAACCCGTGTCTTTTCTTCTTTCTATTTTCTTAATAAATAAGTGTGTGATTTTATAGCCCAAGTGTGGGGGCGTGCTTCTTTCTATGGTTTGTTTCATTTTTGCAGGATTCCTTAAGATCGTGAAGTCCAAGTGCTCTGTTTTTTAATCCTTAATCATACGGTTCTTTTAATCTTATGGCTTATTGTTTTCTGTGGAATCTTCAATCCTAATTCTTATTATATATATTATCTATTATATCCTATAATATAATATATTATATATATATATATATATATATATATATATATATATATATATATATATATTTGTTTCCCCTTTCACACTTGGAATTTTTTGCATTTACCTTTCTCATTCGTAAGTGTGGGGGTAAAACTCGATATTTTTGAACACTGAGGCCAATGTTCCATTCTAAGTGTGGGGGGAATTTCTATCAAAATTGATCATACCTGTGCCTATATGTGTTCCCACGCAACCCTGTTTTGACCAAAATTTTAAAATTTTATTATTTTATTATGATATATATATTGAAAAAAAATTAAAAAAATGAATGAAAAATGAATGAAAAAAATGAAAAAAATGATGAAAATATAAAAATATAGAAATAAGTAGGCCCATAGAACTAGGTAGCTTTTGACTTGACCGAGTTTTAAACTCTAGCTTTCACCTTAGCTTTTGAGACTTAGTGTTTGCTTAACTTTAAAATTTTGCAAAGAGCGAAAAATGATTGAGTTGAATATAAGTTAGATGCTAAGCGTAGAGTAGTTGGATCTCTTTAGAGCTCATAGAGGTTAATTGTGGCTTTTTGCCTCACACATTATAATAAACGTTATATAATTGTTAAATAAATAAAGTTACTTTGGTTTTTGTGATTCTTAGTTTAGTCCCTTCGTGAGAGATTTCTTCTGGTGGAAAAGTAAGGTACACATGAGGTTTTGTCAGTGTTGGTGGGGAAAAGGAATCCTAGACCATGGTCGGCTCGCTTACTGATGTGGCAGTTGTTATTAAGGTCCAATGACTTGAAAATTTGGCTATAATAATAATAATGTTATAAACCAAAGCCGAAATAAGACCACTGCCTCTTGCCGGCTCACAACCGATGTGGTAGTCGTTTAAAGGGTGGAGGTAATTAATAATAAAAAAATTTGTGGGCTGATAAATGTTTACGTTATTACCGGCTCACAATCAAGTGGAGTCTTCAAAAGAAGGCTATAGTAAGAATATTACATCCGAGGACTTGATAAAAGTTTGTATGCATCTTGCTGGGCTACAACCGATGTTGAGCTTTATAAAGGTCGAGGGATCACGATGGTCGAAATAAGACTTTTCCCCCTGGACTTGGCTCGGCTCGCATACCTATGTGGCAGTTGTTTAAAGGACCGAGAGATAAAAATGTAGCAATAATAATATTAATAAAGCCAATATTTTGAACTCAGGGGTTTTCTAAATAAACAGCCTCGGTTCTGGACCGTAGTTTAGTTGTTTTCGGATAATATATAAAAAGGATAAACCCTAATCATGCGAATTAGAACTTTAATGTGGACCTTATTCTCCCTATATCGTCTCTTTAAGTAAGGATTTCAAACTAATTGTGGTCTAAACCGGTTTACTTTATATTAATAAGGACATAATTTGTTTGTCAACAATAAAAATAATAGTAAATACTTAGAGGTTTTAGGACTAATGGAGCATATTAAGTTAAGTTTATATACATTACACAATTAGTTTTATGAGTATAGTGTTAGCATCTATCTTTTATTAGGCTTGTGATTTCGTTTTAAGCTTAGTTTGGGGATTGTGAAAAGTCAAGGATGATGAACTCCCGTTCTTAAAGCCTTTTAAATAATTTTTATAAAATTTTTATCTTAGTCTTTTATCTATTTTTTTGAATAAGTGGTTAAAACGGGGCGCTTTCAAAATAAATGATTTTTAAATCTTCTTAATGGATCTTTTCTGTTCTTTTTTTATTGTGAGGGGTCATAAGTTAAGGGGGTTTTAATTATTTATTTCCGAGCGTGTTTTATAAACATTGCGGGCGAGACCAACAATGGCTTAGTATGGGGGAATTTGATGTGTGCTAAAACACACATCATTTATAACCCGGAAAACACTATTAATTGGAATAAAAACATGAAATATGATAAATATTATTGCAAATATTTTTGGTTTATGTTTTTATGTCTTGAAGGTGCAAGGGATTGAAAATAAAGCAAAAACGGTGACTTCTGGTAAAGATTCGAAGACGTTTACGCATTTTTTGAGATCAAGCCGAAGTCGTTAATATTTCTCGATCATGCCATTGGAAAGAGCACGAAATTACGGTTCCAACGGTGCCTTCATTGCTTATTGGGGCGGCCCGTAACCCATTTATATGAGCCAGGCCAGCCCAAACTATCACCAATTTAATAAACCAGGCCATGCTATCTATAAGCCCATGATTAAGCCCAACAACATCTTTGGCCATTATAATTTCCAATTTGCATCTGAAATACAACTTGTTAAAGAAATGAAGGTGACGTCATGTCACATGCATCCAAATTAAATCTTATAATGGTCACGTGATGGAGCACTAAAAAAAGATGGGCCAGTAACAATTCGACACGTGGCGGGAAATTTGTTATTACTTTCAAGTTGCATTGCAAAAGAATCAAACGAATGAAAATTCTTGTGTGCGATTTAAGCTAATGGAATGAACACGTGGCATTCATTCGTTAGCATTTCTTCCTTGGCAGTTACGAGGTCAGCCAATCATTGGCTTCTTTATGACGCGTTTTCTTGGATTTGACAATTTTACCCTGTGAGTTTTGGCTATAAAAACAAACACATCAGCCACAAGTTGAATTATTAGATTAATTATTAGTTTTAGGAGTAGTTTTTAGTGTAGTGTAGCTTAAAATTTAGCTTATTTCTTTTTCATGTCTCTTTAGCTTATAGATTTGTAAAAGCTTATTGTGAGCTTATTGGATCTTTTTATTGTACTTTTGAGCTTATTATTAAATAAGTTTTGGTGTTTGAAAGTGCTTAATGATTTAGCTTATTTTCTTTTCTTCTTCTACTTTTTGAATATAAGCTTTTTCTTCCTAGCTAATTTATGTGGCTTATTTGCTGTGCTTATTAACAAATAAGTGATAAACCAAATGAGTAGTTTTGTTACTTATTTGATTTGTTCGCCTATTTCTTTTATAGGCTTTGATTAAATAAGTTTGTAAATGAGCATTTGGGATCTAGCTTATTTTCGAGTTAGTTTAGTTTGTTCATTGCTTATTTCGTTTTTCTACTCTTTCCTCTAGCTTATTTATTCAGTCGGTTAAGCTATCCTTTGGCTTAATCGATTCGAATCTAAGCTTAAATATTCCAAAAATAAGTTTAGGCTTATTATATTTCATTTTCTCTTCTAGTTTTTTTCTTTTCGATATTAGCTTATTTGTCAATCGTTGTACTTGCTTAGTTTACTCGCTTTTCCTAGATCTTAGTGCTTATTCGATTTAGTGGTTGCTTTGTAAAATTTAGTTTAACTAGAATTAATAAATCCATCTGATTTGGGAGCATTTGATTTATGGGTAACAATAGGGCCACGTGCGTTTGGATTGTAGAAATTAGTGTTGGGCCACATTTGGTTAACCGTTTAGATTTGTAGTATATTGGGCCTCGAGTTGTAAAGGTTGGCCTGCATTTGATTTATAATTCACTGTTGGGCCGTGTGGTTTTAGTTAGAAGATATTAGTTGGATTGCAATTGTGTAATTGTGTAAATGTTTAACAGATTGTTTGTGTTTGTGTTGACTTTGGTACCGGTCAACTCATGAGGCGTGGAGCTTAAGGATTTAGTAAGCTAGAAAGAATTTGACTATTTTCTTTAGCTTATTAAATCGGGTGGATATCGTTTATTTGCGGCTCTTCAATTCGGTCCATTTTTTTAATCCTTTTTCAATTTATTAGTATAGCTTAGTATTAAATGTTTAGCTTTGCTTATTTGATCATTATGATTAGCGAGTAGTTTATTTTTATGCTTGTTAAGTAAATTTGTGTTTAGTCTATTAAGCGTGGAATTTAATATGAGATTAGTGATTAATAATTTGCAAAAATTATTTAATTTAGTGTTTTATTTAGTCGAATTAAGGATGGTTTTTAAGATAAAGACTTTATATCGTGAAAACAAAAGTAACACCAACTACACTTGTTTTACACAATGAGTTTCCGAAAGTAACACTGTTACGAAACCACAAATAATTCCGAAAGCTTGAAATTATGAAAGCTCAACTTGTTACGAAAGCCCAATAAACACAGAAGCCCAAGTAACAAAGGCCCAATTTCCGAAAGTTAGAATTTCCGAAAGTGACCAATTACGAAACTTTAGATACGAAACCTTGATTACGAAACCTTAGATACGAAACCTTGGATACGAAACCTTGATTACGAAACCTTGAATACGAAACCACAATTCCGAAACCTTGATTACGAAACCTTGCATACGAAACCACAATTCTAAAACCTTGATTACGAAACCACAATTCTGAAAGCCACAATCTATGAAAGTAAACGGTTTTCGAAAGCAAACAATTACGAAAGTAAACGGTTACCGAAAGCTCACAATTACGAAACCCTGACTTTTGTAAATTCTCAAACGCACAACTTTCGTAAATTCCAAAATCACAACTTTCATAGATTCCAAAACCACAACTTTCAAAGATCTCTCAATCCAACACCTTAGAACTCATAGATTTGATTTTCTTACGGTTAAAAGTGTACTTATTCGGTATCAACTTTTCAAATACTACGAATCCTATTCTAGATTGATCGAAATTGATTTTTGTTTTCCAGAAGTATATTAACTACGTTAAAAACAATTACCGAAAGTCTTACAAGCAGTTTTACGAAAGTTAACTGTGTTACGAAAATGCTAAACTACTCAAAGAAACGGTTACCGAAAGTTTCTACTGTGTTACGAAAGTGACAAGTATGCTAAAAACAGTTACCGAAACCTTTAAGCAGTTTTTCGAAAGTCTATACCGCGTAAAACAGTTTCCGAAAGTGTCAAAACAGTGTTCCGAAAGCTCTTAAAAGTTATATTTTTCGATCTAGTTTGAAATCTAATCGTATAACTTTCGTATTTTAAGCAATAACATCTACTTTTGGATGTTTAGAAAGTAAAATGAATGCTGTTGGTCCCACTTCAACACTTCTATGGATCGAATTCCTTAAGCTTGTTTAAGGTTTAGTTATATTAGATAATTCTAACACAACTATAGTAGAAACTTTATGTGAATGTATTAAAGATTATGCGGAATCTAATCTTTAATAAGAAGAATTTTCAATGGAACAGTAAAACACAACGATTCAACAAAACATAAAAGCTTCAATATTATTAAGCAAATTAATATGGAAGTCTCTCTTTTTTTTTTCTTAAATGGATTAGGGTCTACAAAGTCCTTGAAGCTATGATAATTTTGAATGTACTCGATTTTGTCTTTGATCCTCTATCCAAACTATATATATGTTGGTATATGTTCGGTACATTCATCTCTATGCTAGAGGACCTACTTTTATACACCTAGGGAGTCCTAAATGCTTATAATTACTATCTCTAAGTAATCATACTCTACTACATATCTTTTACTAAAATATCTATCAAATAACATATGCAGTACTAACATAACTAAGCGAGTACTAACTTCTTCATGGCAACATTAAACTCCTTCCGTCTGCATTAACTGTAAATAGCAGTAGTAACTTTTGTACTAGCAGTAGTAACTTTGGTACTGCAGTTAGTAACTACTTAACATTTTTTTTCTAAGTCCTCTGGAGCAGACTTAAACGGCCACTAGCAAGTAGTACTTTCTCTAGTTAGTAGTAATTTTCTCTAAGCTAGTAGTAACTTTGTACTAACAGTTGTATATTCACCAACAGTCTTTAAACACTTAGAATAATTTTTCATTAAAATTCTCCAACTATCAACTAACTCTTTGAATAAGATCATTGACTCAATAAGAACAGGTATATTTCCAAAAAACATCAAGAAGCTTTTAATCCCAACAAATGCGTTTTTAATCAAATTTTCATCAAACAGTAAAATTATCACTAAATGAATACGAAACTTACACAAATTAACATACCGAAAGCTTATTTGATCGAATTACACGCTATTTAGGCTCGTTTGATTCACGAAAACACAATCTAGATCTCTCCCGGCGATAGATACCACTTGTTAAACATTATGTTTGCATTATGTATCATTTGAGAAAGGTTAAGCATAAGAGAGGAAGACTAGAGAGGTTTCTTTTTCACTTTTCAAATTTTCAATAAAAGAGAGAAAATGGGGAAAGGGAAGGATTACAATGTGTCAAGAGCTTCTAATCTATGAGATTAGACAAGTATTTATACTACTTTCTATCCTACCTTCCTAACTTGGTTATTTGATCAATGTCACTTAAGTTGACCAAAAATCCCTTACTATATTATATAATAATTTAAACTAAAAGTACATAATATTACATGAACAATTCTTAGTGAATAACAAACACCTTTTATTCCTAACAATCCATAAAAATGGACTTCAAGTGTGGCGCGATGGCCACGTGCTGGCACGTGACTAGCGCGCCAGAATTGATGTTTCATTTTTATAGATTTTGACTATCGTTTGTGATTTTAAGTGTTGCGAACGTTTATTTGTAATCGTTAAAATATAAATGATTTGTTGCTCCAAAAAAATTTATAAGTTGTTTTAATAGTATATTGGAGCTTCTAAGTTTTTAGTTTTTGGGGTTGTATGCTTTTTCGAATAATAAGCTTTAAACTTTTAGAAGTTATAATTAATGCTTTTACGAGATGCTAATAGGGAAATGTGTTAGTGTTGAGTTTTACAGAATGCGAGGATATAGATCCACGCTCCGTTGCGGGACGATTAACTACAAGTTGTTTTATATAGAACGTTTTCTAACTTTTTCACGATCAACTAATAAACATTTCTCATTTAACGGTGTGTAGATAGAATATTTAGAAAAGTGAAAAACATAAAAGAATGTAACTTGCATCGAGTATCTCATAGTATCAATGAACAACATACTAATAGCTCTAAATATACTAATGACTTCATATATCCTGCTTCGTCGAAATGGTTGGCTAAACTTTCTGTTTCGTTTTCTTGTTTTGTACAAAATGGTTTATCTTCGAGCCTGAAAAATAATAACTTGTTATAAATTTAAAGCACACAATGAGTAAACACATTCACAACAAAGTGCACATCTGACTTTTATACTGTTGATCCCACTTCAATAGATCGAATTCCTTAAGCTTGTATAAGGATTAGTTATATTAGATAATTCTAACACAACTATAGTAGAAACTTTGTTTGAATGTATTAAAGAGTATGCGGAATCTAATCTTTAATATTTGATGAATTATCAAGAACGATTATTTTATGAACATATAATTCAACAAACAAAAGCTCTAATATTATTAATAATAAGGATATACTCTCAAGTATTAGGGTACCAAGACCTTGAAGCTATGATAATTCTATGAATGACTGTATGTGTATATGTATATTGTGTTTTTATCCAATCTTGATGCCCGTAGGGACCTCCTTTTATGCAACCATAAGGGAGTCCTAAATGGCTTACAATACTTTCCTAAGTATATCAAATATTTTAAACAAATAAGTTATACATATCTTTTACTACAAATAATTATATAAATCACATATAGCAGTACTAACTAATCATCAGTATAAAACTTATTCACTTGCATGCATTTAACCCCTTCAGCAGCATTCCTTTCTACTAACAGTAGTTCTTTTTATATCTTGCAGTAGTAACTACTTGTAAATTTTTTTCTTTAAGTTTTCTAAGCAACACTAATATGCACTAGCAGTAGTAACTTTACACTAGCAGTACCAACTGTGTACTAGTAGTAGTAAACACTTAGCATTTTTCTTTAAAGTTATTGAGTAGTACTAATACAACTGAGCAGCATTAACTTTGATATGAGCAACATTAACTCTGATATGAGCAGTAGTAATACTAGCAGCATTAAAAAGGCTTTTAATCCCAATAATCCTCTCCTAAACTTGATATTTATCTCCAAAATCATCAAGTTTCTTCATTAAAACTTCCATAATCACCAGGAGGATGCTTCCAAACACTTCATTTATTCTTAAGCTGTTTTGTGAAAAGTTTAAGAAGCTCATATGCCATTTCACTGAAATAATCAACCTGAAGCTTCTTGTTTAGCATATCTGTAATTGTAGGTGGTGTAAGGGGATATCACTTTTCTACCCGCATGTAAATCAGCACTGGTTGCATCCTTAAGAAATGTACTCCCAGCGTAGGTCATTACACACTTCCAACTCTAAACTGTGTAGTCTTGTTTATTCCACGTTACTACTTCTTTCTATCATGTGGTTCAAACATTGTTTTTAATTCATTATAATTACCAAATTCCACAGTCTTCCACTGGTCTTGTTGACTTATATTTAGCTTTTACCAACTTGTATAAAGTTTCCAAGTCTTCCCTGTCAAAACTTTTAAGCATGTGACTAAAGATCATGTACATTTGGGATTTTCCACCATCTCTTATTATTTGATAATAGCTTTTCTTTCCTTCTTTGTTAATCTTCCAGTCAACAATCCTTGGAGACTTAACCTCCAAAGGAATAGCATCAATTGTTACCTGTTCTTCATCTGGAATGATTTCCCTAATGTTTAATGATCTGCTATTTTCTCATGTCATCATCCACCTTTTGCTTCTTTGAACTCTCTTGTATCAGCTCTTCTTCTGCTCTCTTTTCTTTTCCTTCCACCAACTCTGTTCTGAAGTCAACAAATGTATTCACCCTCTTGAAAGCTCTGTCAAACATCTTCTTAATAGAATCAAAAGATTTGTTCTTCAAGTCTTTGAGCTTCTTTCCTTCCATATTCTTCAGGTAAGTACACATGATTTTTCTTTGTTGAGCTTGGGTTGGTGGTTTTTTCCTTTGCTCTTCTGCTCTTTTAGCTGCAAAATGCTTTCTTCTTTTCTCCAAGAGTTGTTGAAATAATGTAGCCTTTTCTGCATCAGACAACTCTTCTTGCTCCTCTGCTTGCAATCTTTGAGCTAATTCATGATCTGCCTCAATCTTAGCCTGAATATCATCCCATTCTTCAATCAAAGCAATATTGGCTTCTTTTTTTCAGCTTTCTCTCTTGCAAGTCTTTCTTTCTTCCCATCAATTCAGCTTGTTAACTTTAACGCAATTCTTCTCAAGCCTGTTAACCATAAGAAACATAGGAAAAACAAGATACAGAGGTTGGGGGGATGAAACAAATAAGTAGCATATTATTGATGATGAGAGAAAAAAAAGGGAAAGATTGTGTGTGTGTGGAGGAGAGAGAAAGTCACCACACACACTTATGTGAAATGTTACAAACATGAAATCTCTCCCCTCTATGGAAGTAAATTGGAGAGGGGTATGATAGTCTTTGTGTCGGTTTCCTAATATCATAATGTGATTAGTCACACATTTATTGTCTTATAGTCAAAACATTTAATGTCCTTGTGTTGGTTTCCTTACAATCATAATGTTGCTAGTCAAAACATTTATCTGTCTAGTCAACACATTTTTGTCTAGTCAGACATTTATTGTCCTAGTTCATAACCGACACGACTTAATGTAATTCCGTTTTTACGTCAAATATTTTATGCACTAACAAATCTTCCCCCAAAATGTTGACACAAAGGAAATCTTAATTACAATGTTACTTAAAAGTACCAATTACAATTTAAATAAGTCTTCCAAAGCGGCTTCCAAAGCTGAAGTTGTCTTCTGAGTTCTCCTGGTCTTGAAAACTTGGTATTCCAGCTCTGGATATTCCTGTCTTTTACTTGTTCTAGACCATTGTAGTATGCATGAAATGGATTAACTTCCCCAATTCATGCCGCTTGTCTTAAAAAAGGCTTTCTTCTTTAGAATCCTTTTGGCGAAGTTTGTGAATCAGCTTCCCCCCAAACCAACATCCCTATAATAAGCAGATTCTGAAACTTTTGAAGTAGCTTGATACAATCATTCTAACTGTGTCATTTACGTGCACATCGGAATTTTGTAGAAGTCAAACCACACCAACGACCACTGCTTCTTGTCATCAGGGCTTGGTGAATATTCGTTCGGGGGTGCATGCGAGAAATCAGCATCTGTTCTTCTCATGTTTGTAGAATACTTCACAAACCATTCTTAGTGAAATAGTATACACTACTTCCCCCTGGAAGTTGACATGGTAACATCAAAGTCAATTAAGTCCCGGATGTACATATTTTACCCTATGATGGTTGCGGACTCTCGGAAGCATCATTGTCGTGTACGTTTATATCATAGAGAAAGTTCTTGTCCATATGCGCTAATCTTGATATACAAAAGAATCATTACCCTCTTGACTTCAGAAACCGTAGAGGAGATGAAGCAAGAATCAAGAACACTTGGTATAATCAAGGTCTTGTGAATGAATGTCATCGAAGAACTTTGAAGATTTTGCTTAGACTGTGAAGTATCTTTGTCTTGGAATAGCACAAAAATACCCGTGAGAAGTGCTGATTACATCTCGCATCCTTTAAACTCACTGGATATTACCAACCTCGTATTCTGTAGGCTATTGTCGTGATCACATGGGGAAGTAAACCCGATATATCAAACTTGAAACTGAAGTAAAATCCCCTAAATTTGTTACTTAATCTTGCACTGTTGTTGATTGAAGAACGGTGTAGAAGAAAATCTCTAAGTACCTTATACCCAACATCAAAAGTATAAGAAGTACAACACCTCTTAAATTATCCACATCAACATCTGCATGTGACACTGAGTACTACAACGTATACTCACCTTTAAGTGCTAGTTATCCAGGTCTTCATCCCATCCACCCTTGATGCTGTAAACTAGATATTCCAAGTCTTAATCTCATAATTGTATAGTTCCCCAAGCAAGTAATCAATCGATAGAAAATAGAAGAAAGTCTCGATGATGAAATAAGTAGACGCCTTCGTGAAACCCACTTCAATGTCAAATAAGGGATACCAAATCAACTTCGTGATCACTTGTCATCGTAGTCCGAATCCTTAACCGTTTGTCGTTTTAGTGAATCTTATAAGGATCGTTTTAGCACTTATGTGTTGTGTTTATCTTGGTGTTTATATTTTGTTTGTCTTGATGATACTACCAATCAGCAAACCACACACACGAATCGACTCCTATGCTTGATGGCCAACTTGTTAACCTAAGAAACACTAGGAAAAACAAGATCCAGAGGTTGGGGAGGATGAAACAAATAAGTAGCCATATTATTGATGATGAGAGAAAAAAGGGAAAGATGTGTGTGTGTGATAGGAGAGAGAAAAAGACACACACACACCTTATGTGAAATGTTACAAATGAATCCTCTCCCCTCCTATGGAAGTATAGGAGGGGGTATTTATAGTCTTTGTGTCGGTTTCCTAACTATCATAATGTTGACTAGTCAACACATTTATTGTCTAGTCAACACATTTATTGTCCTTGTGTTGGTTTCCTAACAATCATAATGTTGACTAGTCAACACATTTATTATCTAGTCAACACATTTATTGTCTAGTCAACACATTTATTGTCCTAGTTCATAACCGACACGACTTAATGTAATTCCATTTTAGTCAACATATTTTAATGCTAACAAGCCTGATTAGATCTTTCTTCTTCATAGGCTTCACAGGTTCTTCTATCATTATTCTTTTACCCTTGTCCTATGATTGTTGTGAAGAAATTGTTGGTGTAGATTTTGTTGTTGTAGATTCACCTGGCTCTTGAAAAATAATCCCTTTCACCTTGGGTTTTGAAGTTTTTAATGCTTTAAGTGCTTGAGCCAAAGTAATCTCTTCAGTAGTTATTGTAACAGTTGTTGTAGCCTGTTCCAACTTGGTGCAGCATCAACTACTTTCCTCAGATCTAATGATCATTTGCCCTGCAATAAACACTTCTTCACTATTTAAAGCATCCATATCAAACATTTCTTTGTTAGCATCATCTTGAACATTAACCAGGATAATGTCTTCATTTGCATCAATAGCATTAATCCTCCCCTGTTTGGATGCATCCTCACCCAAATCTTCTTCATCACCAGAGGATTCTACCCTAGCACTCAAACCAACTTTGTATAGTCTCTTCAGCTTATGAGTTCTTGAACTTCTTTTCTTTTCAAGCTTCTTGACCCTCCTTTTCAAACTAGCAATCTCATTAGCTTGAGTGGTCTTTGTCTTCTCCAAATCAAGAACCTTCTTTTGTAAATTGGTACATAGTTCCATCAATTCATTGAGTTTAAGTCTATCCTCATCACTTCAAAGTGTGTTACCTCTTGCCGTGCAGTGGACATATTGGAAAGTTTAGATACATTCTCAAACCTAGTTTGAGCAATAGTATCCCCCATGGTTTCTTGGCACCTGGGACCACCACCTGAAGTAGTTCCTAGGGAACTAGATTCATTAGGTGTTGCCTTGGATCGGGTCTTAGTTATGTTACCATTGTCCTGCTCTGCTTCTAAGCTAGAAGCAGTAGTGGCAGCCCTCACCAAACTGTCACCCAACTCCTTATGGACAACCTCATCTGCAACATTGTCACTAGGATCACTAGGCTGAGGTACCTGAGTGTCCTTTCTTTTAGGCTTCCTAGGTTTTTGTGTCTTTTGAGGTTGAGATGATGATTCAATAATGGTGGGTGTGTGATGGGGATCAGTTGGAATTGCTGAACCTTCACCCAATTCTGCTTGGTTTTGTACCACCATTGTTGGAAATAAAGGTGTTACTCTACCAGAAAAACCTTTGCCTACCCTTCTTATATTTCCAAAAATCTTCTTAGTGTGAGAGGGTGCATTATAAATTCTCTTATGAGTTGGCAGCCCATCAAGTTGTTGATTCAAAAACACTTGTACAAACCTTGGATACATTAAAAATTTCCCAGACACATTATCCAAGTTTCTGATCATACCTTCAAAAATGAACTTTGAAAAGTTAAATTTCTGATTTGTTGCTAAGCAGATAATAGCAGATGCCATAGTGCTACTAAACTCATTCCATGCAGTAGTCTTTGGACTTAGACATTGTAGAATAGTATGAATCAGAAATTTCCATTGTGGAGAGAAGAATGGCTTATAAAAAGTGAGCTTCTGTGAAATTTTCTCATATCCCATCAATGCAAGTTGTTCAAAAATGGTAGAGTTTGGTAAACAATCAATACCTTCCTCATCTTCTAGTTTAAGATCTCTTCTCACAGATGCTTCAGAGATAATTATCTTCTTGCCATCTACTAGGGCATGCAACTGTACTTCCCCATTGATAGTTTTGACCACGCCAGTAGACCAGAATTGTTCAATGCAAGAGATATATATAGTGGGATTAACCGTTAATGTATATCTTATAGGTTGTGCATTCAGAAAATCCACAATTTGTTCAAACCCATCACTTTCTGTGAGTTTAGACAAAAATGCGACCATGTTATGGGTATCTGCAAACTTTAGGGTCGTCATTTGTGTTGGTTTTGATGATGGATGATAAAATTGAGTTAGGGTTTGTGATTAGAGAGTTTATGAAAGTATGAAATCGATTAAATGACTGATTGAAACCCTTAATCGAAGTATTTATGAATATACCCTCAACAGCATTAACTTGAACCCAGCAGTAGTAACTCAGCAGTAGTAAGTGTATGCCTAGCAGCATTAACTTAGAACCAGCAGTAGTAAGTTATGTCTAGCAGCATTAACTTTGAGTCACCAGTATTAACTCCAATTCCATTCCAAAAACCTTTTCCATCATCAATCTAACACTTTTATTTGCTTTTCCTGCAAAATGTTAGTCCAAAAACCAAGAAAACACAAGCCATAGCAATTTTCACAATTATCACAGTATTAATTATACCTAGCAATATTAAGTATAACCAGCAGTACTAATTATACTTAACAGCAGAAACTTTTAATGACATAAATAACAGTACTAATTCATACAAAACTCTACAAAAACATCAAGAGATAAAAGACTTTAAAGATTCATCATTCTAATACTAACAATCAAATATTGAAATCTACTTACAT
>BQNB010162841.1:0-14511 GCA_026074375.1 Tanacetum coccineum | reverse complement strand
GAACCGAAATTAATGATGCACGCAACATTAATTATTCCAACATTAAAAATAACGTAACTACCAAAGAACATCATTTTCATAATCATCATTATAAACGAAATTAAATGACTAAATAACTCACTTCTAGCATCTCACACATATATATTATATCCTAAAAAACCACTCAAGCACATAATTCAAAACACATAGCAAATAATCAGGTCAACACTAACGGTTAAACTAACTTGATTTGATCACGGTTGTCACAGTATCCCCCCCCTAGGGAAATTCATCCCGAAATTTAGCTAGTATTATCATCAGCAACTTGCTCACTAAACAGATGCGGATACTTAGCTTTCATATAATCTTCTCGTTCCCATGTATATTTGGGTCCTTGCTTCGAGTTCCAATGAACAATGACAATTGGGATTCTAATACACTTCAACCTCTTAAATTCTCGATCCATAATTTCGACAGGTTCTTCAGCAGAGCGAAGAGTCTTGTCTACTTTAATTTCCTCTAATGGCACATGCAGGTTTGCATCAACCAAACACTTCTTCAAGTTTTACACGTGAAATATGTCATGTACGCTACTAAACTCCTAAGGTAATCTTAGACAATAAGCTACAAGACCAACCCTCTCAATGATCTTAAATGATCCTACATACCTCGGTGCTAACTTGCCCTTCTTACCAAATCGCATTACACCTTTCCAAGGTGACACTTTAAATAATACCTGATCACCAACACTAAACTCTAATGGCTTACGCCTATTATCAGCATAACTCTTTTGACGATCTCTAGCTGCTTTGAACCTTTCCTTAATCTGCATCGCTTTATCAGTAGTTTCTTGTACCACTTCTGGACCAATTAATCGACCCTCTCCGATTTCAGCCCAGAGAACAGGTGATCTACATTTCCTTCCATATAATGCCTCAAATGGAGCACATCGAATACAAGAGTGATAACTATTATTTTAGGAAAACTCGGCTAAAGGAAGATGAGTATCCCACCTACATATAAAATCTATCACATGCTCTAAGAATATCATCCAAAGTATGGAAAGTACGCTTACTCTGCCCATCGGTTTGAGGATGATAGGTCATACCCATATCTAACCGCCTTCCCAATGCTTTCTGTAACGTTTGCTAAAACCGCAAAGTAAATCATCCATCACGATCAGAGATGATTAACACAAGCACTCCATGCCTTGCAACTATCTCATCAATGTAAAGGCCTGCTAACTTATCCATCTTATAATCCTCACATATAGCCAGAAAATAGGTTTACTTAGTCAGTCTATCGACTATCACCCAAATCGTGTCATACCCACGACTAGATCTCGGCAACTTTATAATAAAATCCATAGTTATTCTTTCTCATTTCCACTCGAGTATCTCTAGCTGTTGCAACAAACTTGAAGGTCTATGATGTTCAGCCTTCACTTTTGAACAAGTCAGACACTTGCTAACATAGGTAGCTATATCATTCTTTATAGCTGGCCACCAATACATATCTCTAAGGTCATAGTACATCTTATCCGCTCCCGGATGAACAGAGTACCTCAATGCATGAACCTCATCCATAATTAATGTCCTTACACTTCCTACCAATGGAACCCAAATTCGATCCATAAAATACAAACCACCATCTTCATTCTTTTCCATTTGCTGGTCCAGGCCACGCAGCATTTCTATTGGCACATTCTCTACCTTGGACGCCTTACTTTGAGCTGCCAATATCTTATCCTTAACACCAGACTAAATTGTCATACATATGGCTGGTACTCATCTCGGTTTAATTCTTTCCTTCCTACTCAATGCATCAGCTACTACATTCGCCTTTCCTAGGTGATAACGAATCTCACAGTCATAATCACTAAACAACTCAATCCATCACCTCTGGCGCATATTTAACTCCTTTTGGTCAAATATATGCTGAAGACTCTTATGATACGTGTAAATAACACTTTTTGTCCCGTATAAATTATGAAACCATAAAGAGGGGGGGGGTGAATGCGGTTTTCTTTACTTCTTTGAAGTTTATAAAATGTTAAGTCTTGAAAGAGCCAAGTGGTGTGCTATTCTACTTTGTAATGAGAACAATAAGTAGATAGAGAGAAGAAGAGAGAAAGAGAGACACCACGATATATACTGGTTCGGGATGGGGGGTTTAGTCCTTTCGTACATCCAGTTGCGAATCCACGACTCCGATACTACACTAGTATGATCCTTATGGTAGACTACAAACCGTATTACAATTTAACTCCACCGGCTTTCAACAAAGATCAGCGCTCACACAGAAGAGTTACTACCTATGATATTCCGCCCTCGGAATCCACCCCTAAGAATTCATGATTCGACTTAACATATCAACTCTAAAAGCCTTCCCCTTGGAAGCTTTTCAAAACCTCAACTAGATCCCCAATAATGTAGGCTTGATCCCACAGAAATAAGACTTCCCTTACAACTCGATATATTGAAATAAGATAGATGAAGCAAGTCCTAGCCTAATCTAGAGACTCGATTCTAATAGAAAGGGTATGAGAAAGAAGACACTCGACAAGACACACAAGTATGGATTAGGTACTTGTGTGGCTCTCTTACGGAGATGTGTTCACTTCAATAGAATGATAGATGAGAAGTTTGGAACACAAAAGGTGTTAGGCTTAGAGGATTAGAGAAGAAAAAAGAGGGGAAAGAATGTTTACAAGAGATGAGGAATACAAAGGCTAGGAGGAGGTATTTATAGGACAAGAACCCAAAATGGGATAAATGTTTTCGTGTGTGGCATGATGGCCATGTGTCAGCGCGTGGCCAACGCGTTAGAGACCCGAAACCATTTTTCGAGTTCTTTGCTTTTTAATTACCCGCTCTTGTTAAACCCCTAATTGTACTTCACGCTATGACCTTTTAATCATTCTTACTTCACGCTATGACCTTTTAATCGTCGCATGCCTTTTGGGCTATGCAATGCTCCGGGCACGTTCCAAAGATGTATGATGGCAATCTTCCACGATATGATTGAGAGAAAAGAAAAATTTGCGATCTAGGTAGTTTGGGTATTCCTCAAAGTGTAACTAGCTTAGTGATGAGGTGTTATTTTATACACTTTTTGAGAGTCATTTAACCCCCTAAGTCATGCAAATATCTCTAAAATATGTGCTGAATTGTCATTTTATACACTTTTTCAGAGTCATTTAACCCCTTAAGTCATTTAACCCCTTAAGTTATTTTATACACTTTTGGAGGAAATACACGTGACTTAGGCTCATTTGGGGAAGAAACGGACAAGATTACAACTCTCTACCAAAGTCGGTGAAGAAAATGCGTATAGTGGCTGGAGACGGCATCACTAATACTGGCGACACCGTCAGGATTTGCAAGAGACGGTGTTAGGATATTTGAGACGGCATCAGAATGTAACTGACTTAAAGAAGCCCTAGAAGATTTAGCGAAGCGATGACATCAGGATTTTTGTGACGCCATCGCAATTGTTTTTTTATATACATTAACTCAAAATTAAGGTTTTGTGTGTGAAACTCAGGAGTCATTAATAGAGTACTATTATCAGCAGCTCCATGTACTTCCGCTATGACCTTTCTATTCATTCTTACACCTCTGCACTGGTCAACCAAATCTCAATATTAGACCTATTTGATTTAAAACCGCGTCTGTTGGAAGTTCTTTTAAAAGACTTTTGTTTTTGTTCCAAATGTCAAAGGGGGGGTGGTACCGAGAATAATAGAAAAAATATTGGGACAATAGGTGTTAATAGTTGGGTCTAGGGGTATTCTTTCAAAAGGGTAATAGAGCTTAGTGATGAGGGTGTACATTTCGTATACACTCTTTTCAAAGTCATTTAACCCATTAAGTTGTTTGATAAATATCTCTAAAATCTGTGCTGAATGTTCATTTTATACACTTTTTTCCTTGGATGTCATTTAACCCTTGAGTCATCCATTTAACCCCTTTTTTAAGTCTTTTTATTTTAATACATTTTGGAGGGGAAGAGGAAATACTCGTGACTTAGGTCATTTGGGTAAAGAATTTTCAATAGAAACAAGCATTTACAATCTCTTTACCAATGTCGGGTGAAGGAAAAAAGAAAATGCGTCTTACTTGTTCGGCTGGAAGGTCGGTGCACGGAGTCCAAAATATATTATGCGGGCAGGACGTCCGTCCGTAGGCATTTACTAATGGTGTGTGCAGGAGAACGGTGTTTCTGAGGATATTTGGATCGGTGGCCATCAGAATGTAACTGACTTTTAAAGAAAAGCCCCCTAGGAAGATTTGGCTGTAATTTGTTTTTCAAGGCCTGAGGATTGATATATCGACTTCTGGATTTCTTTTTGCAGTCGCCGTCGTTAAGCCGCAGTGCGTTTGTTGTTTGTAGTTGTACATAATTTTCTATATCTCAGGGGGTGTTTTGTTTGTTGTGGATACTCTGGTTGGCATATATTGTTAGTTTTATTATATGCTGAGTGTTGTTAGGTGTGTTGTTTTAGGGTTGGTTTAATATTAGTTAAATCTTGGTGCAATGTCATATATGAGCCTTGTTGGTGAAGGGTATGTGCCTTTATCTGGTGTTTCTGGCTACGTGGGGCTGGGTTGGACAGGGCCGTTCATATCTGCCAACGGCTGTGTGCTGAAGATGTAGTTATATTGCGCGGCTACATGACTGAAATGTTGTTCTTCGCTTCTCCTTAAATGCTTCATCGGCTAGTTCTTATAGTAGTTTGTGCTTATAGTTGCATGAGAATTAGTTTGTAAGATCCTTTTAAATATTGATTCTTTGATTGATGGATGAATTAGTGTCTGCGTTAGGCTGTGTTAGAAAACTAGCCATAAAATATGTAAATTGGTGATAGACACGGTCTAGGGAACGTATTGATTTGCATCTGCTCTGTGTAGAATCGGATTCCTCAACCGTTATAGTGGTAACAGTCTTCATACTACGTTTACCCATCTATGGTTGATCATACTACCTTATCTTATGCGTTTTGCTACTTAACAGAAATATTACGTTCGACCGGCGGGATTTTATTGTAATTCGGTTCTATGACTTAGAGAATTAATACTTAGCACATCGCATCACACGATTTAAGTGTTTTTATGTGACCAAAGCATTAGAATTAAGGAGATGAACCTGATCACCTTTTAAGTGTTTTAATGCATGTAATGTACTCTTAGGGGCCTTGTAATAGTCTTCATACTACCTTACTTATGCGTTGCCTTAACGAAATATTACGTAGACGGCGGGTTTATGTAATTCGTTCATGACTTAGGAAATACTTACACATCGCATCACACGTGTGACAAAGCAATAGAATTAGGAGAATCGAACTAAGGATCATGCATGATTAAGTAAACACTTTTATTTACCTATTGAGTTTTCACAAGGTAGTTTAGATTTATTTTTAATTTTAGTTTAATTAGTTTAAAACCAAAACCACCTTTAAAACCGAGATTTTACCTGCTTTCTTAAAATACAAAAATACAAAAAAAAACTTCTTTCAACCCCTTAGACCTTAGTTACGTTTAGTTCGAGCCTTCCCATCCTATCCCCCTAGAGAACGATAACAACCCCCGAGTCTTGCTTATACTACACTACAACGGTTAGGTACACTGCCTAGGGAGTTGTAAAACTTTATGTGAGTAAAAAACACCCGCATCAAGTTTTTGGCATCGCTGCGTGGGGAATAATCTAGGTTTTGAATTCAATTTAGCTTAGGTCTACTCACAGGATTCCTATCAAGTGAGATTTTTAATTTTCTGTCAATTAGCTTTCTCATAGTCTATCTTTTCTTCGTATATTTGTTCACAATGGATAACACCGACCCACCATTGTCATCTGATCCATCAATTTCATTAATCACAGAAAAAGTCCGTAAGCTCAATTCGTTCCTTGAATCATTAAACTTAGTTCCCCCATTATCTAATACACAATTTGTTTGCACAAAAGAAAATGATGGAGACATAATGTTTGTTGAAATAATTAATAAGTATGATGATTCTAGCGAAAAGGAATTAGCAGAGGATGAAAGTGTAGTAACAGGAGAATTAGGAGTAGAGTACTTTGACAGATTTCCAACTATGAGCAAATTAGCATATCATAAGTACTTAATGTGCGCCCTGACTCCGTCCTTGTTTTTGAGAAACCCTATCATTGTAGGAGGATGTCCTTCAAATCTTAAAATACCATGCAACATAGGACATGTACACGTAGAGAAAGCCTACATAGATCTTAATTCCCCTATAAATGTCATGACTCATATGCAATACAATTGGATTATGAGAAAATAGCTTGAACCTAGGGAAGATCCTGAGGGTATTAGGAGAACAAGAAACTTTACAAGGAGAATTAGAGGGATGCATATCTTCTTAGGAAACTTTAGTTATGTTCAATTAGAATCAAATACCTTTTATAAATATATATTAATATATAAATATAAAATACTTATATAAATATATAAATATAAGGGGGTAAGAATCAAAAAATCATAATTATAGTAATCCGGGAGTATGATTCCCGGGTCGTTTCCCCAACGAGGAATGCAATTGAAAGCCGAGAGTCTTTTTGAGGATTGATGCTTGAATGGAACAAGATTAATATTGGTTATCTAAAACTAAGGGAAAATTAAGGCAAAAACTTAAAAACACTTAAGGCAAGACAAATTTTAACTAGAAACGCAAAACGGGAATCCTAAACGGGACCTAAAAACCCTAAATTATCAAAATTAAGTCCTAAATTGATCTTTTTGGTTTTTATAAGTCTTAATTGACTAAAAAGCTAGAACAAAGAAAACTAGACCAAAATCGAAGGATATTTAAGCTTAAAAACACTAAAAACATGAACGGGATTCAATCCCGTTTTTTAAAAACAAGATTTTGCAATTTAAACCCTACGAAAGCAAATCTAATTTTCCTAGGTTCTAAACGTTAAAAGAAAATTTTCTAAAAAAGAATTATATTTTTTTGACTTTTTTATAATTTTTTATGAATTAAAAACGATTTTAATAAAATTAAATGTTTAAAAATACTAAACTATTTATAAAAAAACTGGAAAAATCATGAAAAGTAGCTTGAAAAGTGAGGAATCTAGGAAAAATAAGCTTGTGAAAACATCTTATCGAATAAGCTGTGAAATAAGCTGAAAACAGCTAATAAGCTAAACGACCTAAAACTACTATAAAGAATAAATTGTGCAAAGTAAAACTGAAAACGTTCCGAGGGCGAGTGGTAGAGGGAGTGTGTGTGTAAAACGTTTGGTTGATGGTGGTAGAGGTCCCGGGTTCGAGCTTAGGCTCACTTGGGACTTCCCACTATCCCAAATGTTTTTTATTTTGCCATTTTTTTATAACTTTTTTAAAAGACTTAAATATAAGCACTTTTTACAAAGACACTTTTTTAAAAACACAAATAAGAACTAAAATAAGCTAAATAAGACAGAATAAGTTAAACACTACTAAACCATAAAAATGCTAACTATTTAGCTACTTGGGCACAAATAAGCAAACCAAAAAGGGTAATAAGCTAAGACATGTAATAAGCTATCTCTAAAAAGCACTTAAGAACAAAAATAAGCAAGCACAATAAGCTAGAATGGCAAAACACTCAAAAAGCTATAAAACTTAAGGAATTTTAAGCTAAGATGCAAATAAGCTTAAATAAGCTCTAAACTAAAGAGAATAAGCTAAATTTGATTAAACCTAACCTAATAAGCTGAAATACATCTAAATAAGCAGGGGAAATAAGCAGATAAGCTTAAATAAGCAAATGAGCCTTTTGGCCAAAACTGATTAGCAAAAAGGCCAATGGGGACTTTTCTAGCTTAAAAATAAGCTAGCAAAAGGATCCTTATGGCTTAGTGGCTTATACCACTAGAAAGATTGGCCAAAAAGCTAAAATAAGCAACAATGAAAAAGCAGTTTGAAATTCAGATAAGCACTTAAAAAGCTTTATGAAAAGGCTATCTCACACAGATTCAACACTTAGACAAAATTTTCAAACTTTTACAATCTTAACAAATCCACACTTTTGAGCTTAAAAATAAGCACACAAACAGATCCTTATGAACATATAACCTACAAACAGATCAACCTTAGACCTTAAAGAACAATCATCAATACTCAAAAAGGAGTTTGAAATTCACAATAAGCTACAACAAGCATTTGAAAAAGCCATTTCTCAAATTTTTTCAATTCTTAGCAAATTTTTGACAGTTTTGGTAAAACACAAACCAAACAAATGCAGGCTATTAGAGTTGGTTTCTAACCTCTTTTAACACATGCATAAACACAAAAACTTCACAAAATGACAATAAGCAAGATCCTAATCAAAAGCAGGTGAAAAAGTATAAGCTCGCAGATTCAAACTAACATGCTATTAAAACTTATGATTTTTCAGATTCCAACTTTAAGCAATGATCAAAAACATTGTTATAAGATTTATAAAATGAAGGTTTAATTTCAAAAATGGTCATAATAAAACAAGCAAGTACTAACTTTGGGTTAGTATGCTTTGTGCCAAATCAACCTTTTTAGTTTTCAAATATTTTTAAACTTGATTTTTTTTTAAGATTTAGCTAACTTTTCAAATACCAGATGTTTGACAGGGTAAATTAGGACACTCTTAAGCAATTTCAACAACAAATAAGCTTCTTAAATAAGCACACTAATCAAACAGTATTTAAGCTTTATAACAATACTGTTTTAAACTAAAAACTTGCACCTAACTCAAATTTAAACTATAAGCGAAGCTATTTAAGCAATCAACATATAATTATAACAGTAATAAGCATAAATAAGCACAGACAATAAGCAATAATAAGTAGTAAAACAATAAATAAGCTTAAAAAGTGAAAATGAAAACTTACAAACACCCTTGCTCAAAACAAGCTCTAGCTTGTCAAAAGACAAACTAGTGAGGTCTATAAGCTTTTCCCAAGCTAGCTTATCATCCAAAGAAGCTGAGGTGTTTAGAGGGGTGGAACTTTTTAGTATTTTTTAGATTTTTATGATTAAAACAGGAAATAAAAGAGATTAAGCTGTAAAATAAGGTTTGATTCAAGAGACAAAAAGCTTAGTGAAGCTTTTAGGTAAGATCTACAAGCTGCTTCATAGCTTTTCAAGGCTTGACAACTTATATAAAATGATCAAACACAATATCTTAAAAACACAAACCTCAAACTTTTCATTAAAAACTTAAACTTTTACAAAGGAAAGGAAATACAAAATACTTTTAAAGGAAAATTACACTTAAAAAGAGACTAAAAAAACTCTCTTCTACAAATGGGATAAGCCCTCTATTTATAAGCCGGATGGAAGCATCTAGGTTCTTGCTTGGTTTTATTGTGTGAGAGGATTTAGCAGTCATAATCTTGGCCATCTATTCATCTTGTGCTTCATTAAATCAATAATAGCCCTTGGATATTGCCACACAATCATTCCTCAATGATTTCTTTGGATTGCCAACGTGTCAGAGCCAAAAACGTCATCCATTGCATCATTTAAGCTTCTAGAATGTGGGTTTAAGTGGGTTTAACCTCAGGGTAAGTGTAACTTTGGGTGTGGAGGTGAACAGTAACAATGGAAGTGGGAGCGGGAAAAACGGGTATTGTTTTTTTAGTGCAGGGTGAGAAGTTTAGTGGATTAGCAAGAATGGTCCCTAGAGTTTATAATTGGTTTTCACCATTAGTCCTTAAAGGACTAACGGGGGTGTTATAAAGGGTAGTGGTGTTGACGGGGTTATAAGGGTGATGGGTTTGGGCTTTTTGTTTGGGCCGGGGGTTATAAGAATATAAGTGGGTTGTCCCGGGGCACTAGGGTGGGTAAGTGGTGGCCTAATTTTTTGGGTTTAATCCGTAAGTGCTGGTACAAACCTAAGATAAACATATTTTTCTATTTATTGTTTGGGTTTGTGTTTTTATTAGTATAGGTATTAATTTTAGGTTTTCGGGTTTGGTTTTCGATGCTCTTTCTAAATCCATTCGCGGGTGATTTTGTTTTGAACTTGATATGACTTTGACTTTTTTTGACTTGGCTTTGATTTTGACTTTTCTTTGACGCTCTTTCCGTTCTCGTGCTCGGTTTTGTCGATTTGGATTCTATTTTTGTCCTTTTCTTGGTTATCCGCTACCTGCACAATACAAATGCAAAACATACAAATACAATGTATTTTTGGTACATTTTTAGTCATTTAAGTCCGGTTTTAGTAGTCAAAGGTATGTGTAATTAAACACATACCAAAATCCCTCATACTAAGATATTGTGTGTCCTCACGTAATGCTATAAGTAAGCACTTAGAAAACTAAGAATCTCAATCCCCCTCGACTAATTACCTCGAAAAGTAGCAAAGTGTTCATCGAGGGGAATTAAAGAATCAAGAGTTTAGAAAAGCCCCATTTTTACCATTTTTAAATGTATACACTTATTCCTAATATTTTTGTTATTTTTTTTGTACTTTTCCTTTTAAGAAACTAACTAACTTATTTGACTTTCGTTATTTTCATAACTGTTTAGGGATCATAGAACAAGATGCATTTCGATCTGAGAATGCCCCAAAAAGGATAAATTCATCGTCCCCGACTTTTCACTCGTTCCAAACCAAGCTTAAAACGAAAATCGTGTAAATAATAGTTAAGATGCTAACAACGCTCATATTTGGACTTTCGTGACTTTTTCACTCCCAAAATTATTATATCTTAGTTGATATGTGCTGCTTTGAATTTCAACCATGGGATCAACATTTTGCAAAATGTCTACTGCTTTCACGTTCCACCCGAGAATATGAGTTTGAAGGCGAGATAATCCCATGTAGCGTCTTTCGTTCGGCACATCCCATCCTTGCGGCTAAAGTGACCAGGCTTTTGGACACCCCACAGAGATAGTATCGGGACTCACGACCTTAGGTTTCAAAAAAACTCTTTAAGTTTCCTCGTATATACATAGCTTATTTAAAACTTAAAATAGAATAGTCTAGTTCAAAAAGATATTTAAATTTAACAAAAAAGAGATCTATTTTTAACTCACACATTAATATTTAAACATGCAATTGTAGCCTGTATCATTTTTAAACCGAGGTCCTTTAAACAACTGCCATATCGGTATGCGAGCCGACATGGTCCAGGAGTCTTTATTTTGACCTCTCGGTTTGAATTGTATTTCCTGACTTTTTAGAAGGCTGCAACATCGGTTGTGAGCCGGGAAAGATGCAGTAAACTTTTATTAGTCTCGGATTTTTATTCTTACTATGGGCTTTCTTTAGAAGGCTGCAACATCGGTTGTGAGCCGGCAAGATACAGCAAACTTTAATCAGCCCACAGTTTATTATATATTTTTATCATTTATATATATATTAATTATATAGAGAAGACTTCTTTTTGAAAAATTCAAGTATAAGTTTGAACTAAGACTAAAATTTTTGCTATATACTACATAAAAATTGTTGATTTAAGTTTAATCTCCAAAAATAGCACGTATATTAATCCGGTTAGAAGCTTATGGGAGAAAAAGCCACAAATTACATACATGAGCTCTTAAGATTTCCAACTAATCTTTGTTTAGCATCCAACTCATAGCCAACTCTATCATTTTTCGTTCTTTGCGAATTTCCGCGAACGCTTAGCCTAAACGTTAAGGAACAAGCTAGAGCTCAACACGCTCGATCGGGTCAAAATTTATTCTTATTCTACCCAGTAGGAAAGTCAAAATTGTGACAAAACACTTATTTTATTTTTGAAAATTTTTAAATTTTTTCATTTTTTTTGAAATTTTGGTGGTAAAAACGGGATTACGTAAAAACAACGGTTGTAGGCACAATCAAATCGATAGATCCCCCATACTAGAATTAAACATTGTCCTTAATGTTTTTAGAAGAGTCTCTACATAAATCCTAAGCCGTTTATTAAGTATGCTTAAAGATAAACATTTGTCGATAAGATTAGGATATTGGATTTCCAAAATGAAGCTGAGAATTTGAAGCTCGAGTGATCAAAGGACAAAACCACGAGGAGAGGCTTCAAAAATCCGGGATAATCCTGGACAATCATAAAAACACAAGAAAACGAGAAAGGAAAGAGGCACACCTCTCACAACAAAAAAAAAAACACTTATTCATTACTACATAAGATAACTACGAATAAGCATGTGGTGCCTCCTACGAAGCGCTTGTTTAGGATCACTAAGCTTGACCCAATCCCCGAATTCATTTGTCCTTGGGGAAGGTTTGGAGATCCAGGATAACCATTTGAGGTACGTCCCCTCCAAAGTAGTGCTTAATTCGATGACTGTTCACCTTGAAATTTAGCCCGAAGTTTTGAGATAACTCAATGGTGCCATATGGAAAGACATAGGAAATGGTGAACGGTCTAAACCAACGGGATTTCAACTTGCCCGAGAACATCTTCAATCTAGAGTTAAAAAGGAGGACTTGATCACCGACGTTGAAAATGCGGTTTTTGATCTTTGAGTCGTGGATCCTCTTTATTTTCTCCTTATATATCAAAGAGTTCTCATAGGCATGATCACGAAGTTCATTTAGTTAATTGAGTTGAACTTTACAGTGATCACCCGCGGTCTCAAGGTCAAAGTTTGCATGCTTTAAGGCCCAGTAGGCTTTGTGCTGGAGCTCGATCGGTAGATGACATGCCTTTCCGTACACGAGCTTGTATGGGGTACACCCGATGGGTGTTTTGTAAGCTGTACGGAAAGCCCAAAGTGCATCATCTAATTTATCCGACCAAGATGCACGGTTTTCGCCTATGGTCCTTTCAAGAATTCGTTTTTAGCCACAATTGGATACCTCAACTTGCCCACTTGTTTGTGGGTGATACGCGGTGGAGAGACGGTGAGTAACTCCGTATTTAAGCATGACCTTTGCAAACTGGTCATTGCAAAAATGGGTTCCGCGATCACTTATGATAGCACGAGGGGCACCGAATCAGGCGAAGAGAGATTTAAGAAATTTGCAAACAACTCGGGCGTCGTTGGTGGGGAGCACTTTCGCTTCAACACATTTTGACAAATAGTCGACCGCCATGAGTATGTATTTGTTCCCTCGTGAAGATGGGAACGGCCCTATGAAATCAATGCCCCACACGTCAAAGATTTCGCAAACTTGGATGGAATTTTGAGGCATTTCATCATGTTGCGAAATTTTTCCTTGACGCTGACAAGAGTCGCAATTTTTAACCAACTCGTATGCATCTTTGTAAATAGTGGGCCAAAAGAAACCAGCATCAAAGACCTTTTTGGCCGTGAGATTTGCACCATGATGTCCCCTGGTGGGTCCATTGTGGCAAGCTTTGAGGATTTCGAGATCTTCTTTGCCGTGCACACACCGGCGGATCACTTGATCCGCACATATTTTGAACAAGAAGGGGTCATCCCAAAAGTAATGTTTAACATCCTTGAAAAACTTGTTCTTTTGCTAGGATTACATCCCTTTAACAATGAAATTTCCCGCGTGGTAATTTGCATAATCGGCAAACCACGGGGTACTTGAGTCACCACGAAAAGTCACCATATTAAGTGTCTCAAGAGGAAACTTTTCGTTTACCTCTTTTGGGTCGAGCATATTTTCATACGGATTTTATAATCAAGAAAGATGATCGGCCGCGAGATTCTTGGCTCCTTTTGTGTCAATTACTTTGAATGTGAACTCTTGAAGGAGGAGAACCCACCGGAGCAATCTCGCCTTGGAATCTTTCTTAGCAAAGAGATATTTTAGGGCGGAGTGATCCGTATACACTATGCTCTTGTTCAAGATGAGGTAAGATCGGAATTTTTCAAAGGAATATACCACGGCTAACATTTCTTTCTCCGTCGTGGTGTAATGCGATTCTACCTCGTTCATTATTTTACTAGCATAATATATATGCCAAAAACGTTTTTCATGACGTTGCCCCAAGACTGCTCCTATGGCAAAGTCGATTGCATCGCACATAAGCTCAAAGGGTAGGTCCCAGTCTGGGGCAATTAAGATTGGAGCTTCAGTAAGTTTTTCCTTTAATGTTTGAAAAGCTTGAATACATTCATCATAAAAGATGAACAGAGTATTTTTCTCAAGAAGATGAGTCATCGGTCGGGAAATTTTGGAAAAATCCTTAATGAACCGTCGGTAGAAACCGACATGACCGAGAAAACTCCGAACACCCTTTACATTGGTGGGATGAGGTAACTTAGCAATCATATCGACTTTGGATTTATCAACCTCAATCCTATTTTTGGAAATCTTATGGCCAAGGACAATTAATTCCTTAACCATAAAATGACTCTTTTCCTAATTTAGACAAAGATTGGTGTCTTTACACCTTTAAAGCATCTTGTCTACACGAGAGAGGCAATTTTCAAATGAATTCCCAAAGAACAAAAAGTCGTCCATGAAGACTTCCATTGTTTTTTTGAACATATCATGAAAGATAGCCATCATACACCTTTGGAACGTCGGTGCATTGCATAACCCAAAATGCATGCGGCGGTAGACGAAGGTTCCATAAGGACATGTGAATGTTGTCTTTTCTTGATCATGA
>BQNB010162838.1:0-14511 GCA_026074375.1 Tanacetum coccineum | reverse complement strand
AAAACGTAAGTGTCGAGTTTAGGTCAACATGTTTAGTTATTGAGTCAACGTTGATGTGTCGGGACACTAAAAGACGAAATACACTAAAAGACGAAATATACTAAAAGACGAAATATACTAAAAGATGAAATGCACTAAAAGAAGAAATACACTAAAAGATGAAATGCACTAAAAGATGAAATACACTAAAAGACAAAATATACTAAAAGACGAAATGTACTAAAAGACAAAATACACTAAAGGACAAAATATTTTCTAAGATGTTTTGAAGTGTCGAGACTTGTCAAAGGGATACGCCGTGTCTACTCGTGCTCGGATGATCAGTTCTTGCGTTAAGCGTTATTCATTGTGCATCATACTTAAACGACGATTATATGATAGGTTGTCGCTAGAACCGTGAGATTCACTTTCACTTGATTGATTCATTTTGATCCACTACCCGTATAAGGTGAGTTCATAGCCCCACTCTTTTACTCGTTTTGAATAAATGTTTTATAACTTGGGGTGAGAAACATTTCTTGCTTTTAAAACTGGACACACGTACTTTACGTGAGATTTTCTCTGTTTACGTGTTGCCTAAGTAGCTGTTAGGCCACTACTGCCCGAACTATCATGAATTGTCAATCTCTCGACTGGAGGACCGGTCGAGGGAGCGCGAATGAATAAATAGATCTATTGGGACTAATTATCCCTATCCGGGTGAGTAGCGCTCACTACCCACGGGGCGCCCGATAAACGGATATATGTCATGTCGTACTGGTTAGGTTGTCTTTGGTCGGACACCTGGAAGGGCACACAAATACTTATAGCAATGTACATGCTAACATGCGCAATTAGCTTCAGTGTCATGAGCTTAGTGCAACGTAAATACCTTTTTATGTGAAGTTGTATTTGTTATAACTGTCGCATACGTGTCGTTATCTTGTGGTCCACTATAATAACGTTTGAACTAAACCTATGAATTCACTCAACTTTATGTTGACGTTTTAAGCATGTTTTTCTCAGGTGCTTAGCATGGATGCTGTTGATTGACTTATGTGAAGTCTATTTGCCTGTACCGGTTTACCAGAGATTTATCTATGTCTTTAAATACCGTTGTTGAACTTATTTAAGCTTCCGCATTTTAACTTTGAATCTTTTAAATTTAATCGATGTAAAACTTATTATTATTATTTTTAATATTTTAAATTTATGCAACGGTGTTTATTTTTCAAACGTACCCTTAGAGGTCGTTCTTTATGCTTTCTACTTGAGATAGTCATGAACGTCACGCCTCGGACGCTAAATCGGACGGGACCCTATCTGGGGGTGTGATAAATATGAAAGACGAGAGATAAGAGTTAGAAGAATCAAACCACAACACAAGGATTTATAGTCGTTCGGTAACGAAGCACCTCTTCGCCCTACTCCACTCCCCGAGCACCAAACTCGAGAGTTGTCTTCACTATGTCAACAAACTCCCTTTAGGCAGAGAAAACCGTACACGACTTAGCTTACACCAATTTCCGACACTAAGCGAAATGTCGAGTTCTAATCCTAGCTAGAACCAATCTATCACAACACAACACACCACTTCACGACAAATCACAACTTGGGTTCACTACACAACTTCTCTCTACTTCACAACTTCTCTTCACTTCACAACTTCACTTTGCTTCACAACTTCACTTCACCAAGACACTACTACGATCACACCAATCTATCACTACTTACTAAGATCACCCCGATCTAACTATACTTACAATGATCACAACAATCTACTTATTGTACACAACTACGATACACACCTTCACAATATACACAAATGATTTACAAGATATAACACAACTATACCAACTATACTATAACACTTCTTGATTTGATGATAAGAAGTATTCTTCTCTTGCACTTGAGGAATTAAGCTTGGATCACTTGGAAACAAAGCTTTATGATTAAATGATCAAAGGAAGGAAAGGAGTGTATAAACTGATTTAGAACAGAAAGAAAGTGTGTGCAAAAGGTGAGAAAATCAGTAGGGAATAGTCTAGTATTTATAGGTAAGCTGTGACAAAAAGACACGTGGCCGGTCCCCTTAATTAGGGTGTCGGTCCCCTTAAAATTAAGGGGGAGCCCATTATAATTAAAGGGGCCGCCCATGCCTGACGCTCCCTTTTTTGTCTTTTCTGGGGGAGGTGTTTTCTGGAACATTTCTAGCCGTTTTTTGGTAGAAAATTTGAATTCAAAATATTTATTTGAATAAAACATTTCTTTTAAATCTAAAAATGTTTTGTAAAAGATATAAAAATGTTTGTGTCATTTTTATAAAAAGTGTTAGTTTAATTAAAAAATCCCTTTGATACATAAACAACAATAACTTTTGGTTTAATATACCTTTAAGTGATTTAAATTTTTGACAATAAAAATTACTACTAATTACTTGTAATATAATTAATTTTTCATTAATTTTTTTTTTACATTTAGGATAATCAAAACGAGATGAAGATCGAAAAATATTAACTATGTTTTTAGGCATTAATTTCTATCACAAAAAACGTGGAATAAATGATGCTATAAAATAATGATATTTGATGTCAATCAAATATTCCCCCACATATTCCCTATTGTCTCAGTAGCCATTAGAATTTTATAAAATGTATCCCAAAGGATTTTTCCATTAACATATATTATGATCTTATGTGTAAGGTACACTACCAAACACCTCACGAAATAGGAAGATAAAAACACTCAAATCACTCAACTAATCTATGTGGTAACATGTAACTAATTCGCTCAATTGCTCAGTCGTAACGAGTATTCTATCATAGGCTTGGCAAGGATACACATCTCCACCACTAGAGCTAAAGAGTAACAAGTTTATAAAGGTAAAATGGGTTTTTATTATAAGGCTTAGGGTTGATCATTCTACAATCTTTCACCAAAAGTACCACCCCAATAAGGCAGCTGAAGCACACATACATGACCGTAACGACGGAATAGACATGTGTGTTCGATCACATCCTCATTCTAGTTTAACCAAGGGTTAGGATGAAGAACGATATAGGGTAGGGATCTTCCAACTTTCACCAATAGTAATAAACCAACAAGGCAGCTGAGACATGCATACATGGCCATAACGACGGAATAGACATGCATCCTCGATCACATTCTCATTCGCGTA
Source organism: Tanacetum coccineum (assembly GCA_026074375.1). Taxonomy (NCBI): domain Eukaryota; kingdom Viridiplantae; phylum Streptophyta; class Magnoliopsida; order Asterales; family Asteraceae; genus Tanacetum; species Tanacetum coccineum. Next base: position 11,354 of record BQNB010162838.1, on the reverse strand, counting down.
AAACCCATGGTTAATGATTAGGAAAGGGAATGTAGATAAATACAAGAACAAAACAAAAACTAGGTCAAAAATATAATTGCTAGAAACTTTTTCCTCGACCGTACACCAAGAAATGATAAAGACACAACTATATACACAAACGTCTTGATCATAGATCAAAAACAACAACCTAAGTTGGCGTTCCCGTAACGGTCAACTCCCAATCATCCCATACTTTACATACTTTTACAAAGACAAGTGGCGATATCTACCACTTTATACAAAACTTTACATCGTTGATTTATAACCATGTATCAACGAATAATCGATCCTTCAAATAATTCCATCGGTTTAAGCTTTAACGAACCGACTATCTTCAAACTTTCCTCCTCTTTTTTTGTTGCAATTTTCTAATTTTTTTGATTTTTTTACATACTATACTATGAATCTCGGTGTAATTTCACCATCTTCACGATCATAATAACTCCGGATAATTTCTTCCATGATTCTTCATTCTTCGGACGTACCAATAATTGTGATGGTAGTAAAAATACATGAGTTTTGACTACTTTTTACATTCCCATTGCAATGTGCAAATTTCCCAACCATACCAGAGATAGAAAATGACACAAGACACAGGAAATACATACTTTACACTTTAAGCAACTAGCAACTGATAAATGGACTTAATCTAACAGGGTAGGCTAAGGTGTAAAGGTGTAACGAAACAAATAGTTGGTGTTTATCCTAAAGGATTGGCTCTACTAGTTTTTCTAGGGGTATCTTACTCTTATGATGAGAGTAAACAGAGGGTTTATACAAGGGTTAACTAACAAGTGCAGTTAGTTAATAAAACGACATATATATAGGCTTTTTGGATGTAATCCTAGAAATTTACCAATTTAAACAAGTTACTCCATCTAAATCCATAGTACTCATTATTGTGGTCTCGAATAGATATACCAAGCCAAGTTCTAAAGTCTACAACATCACCGACACACTCATATTTTTGTGGAATTTAGGTAAAGATTTAGAAACGGATAAGGCTGAATCCTCACAATATCTAATAAGGGTTATGTGTGCAGGTTATGTAAATAGTAATTTCACAAAAGTATGCTTGAATTTTTTTTAAATTTGAGCATAATTTAAGCATTTTAATGTGAAAAATAGGACAAGTAACATTCTAATTCCCATCCCCCCACTTAACTTATACAACGTCCTTGTTGTATATATAAAACATTAAAAATGAGAAATTAAAAAGAATTAGAACAAGAAACTCCCCTGATGTTTTGCTCGGTAGATTCTTCATGTTGATTTCATAAGCAAGAATTCCAGATTATCGATACTTCACCAACATTTGTCAATTTTTTCCAGCGAGGTCCTGTGCAAAATATAAGAATACAAAATGCAATCCTATCTCCGGTATTCATCGGTTAGAAATAAAAAAAATAAGAAAACGAAAAACTGTACAGGAAGTCGATACGCCGTATCCATACCTCAGGATACGCCGTATAGAAACCTGTATTAAAAATCCTAAGGTACTGGTCAGAAGTCGAATACGCTGTATTCGTCTAACGAATACGCCGTATCGACCAGTCTGACAATAAAGTTTAAATTACAAAAAAATAAAGACTGGATAACGTCCAGATAGTTAATACACCGTATCCATGGGGTTTGGATACACCGTATATACAGTATAGGAAGACAGACTCGGTAAGAAAATTGAAAATACATTCCGGGTTGTCCCAGTTTAATCCCATCCTTATAAAACAACTTGGGGTCGAACGAGATGCAAAATGGCACATACAAATTCTTAATTATAAGAATGAATGGAATCCATTTGTTAAGATAATTACAAGTCACGATATTAAAATCTAATTCTTTAAAATTATTAGTTTTGAAAAATTTATTGATTGTATCATGACTTGTTTCCAAAAGTTTCTTTGACCCTTGTGTATTGAGTTTTATTACATTAGGTAATGGTTCAATAGATAAATCCCCTGAAGAGTGTTCAACGTCAATTTTATCATTATCGTTTCCCTTATCCAATAAATCATCGGGATAAATTACGTTAAAAGGAAATAGATCATTGAAGTATATAACGTTTTGTCCCTCATCATCACATCCGGACAATGATGTTTCATCAAATTCATCGATATGTTAAGGACTTACAGTAGGTTCAGAGAAATCTAACTTAGATGTTAGAGCATCATTGTAGGCAATGGCTGGGAACTCTTTCTCAAAATCTTTGAAGTAGTCGAAATCATCAAAATAACTGACCGTGGGTTCGAATGACGTAAACCAAGGCATATTGACTTTAACATTATCATTTTTCGAATCCATTTTCATATTGTTGACAGAAATTATATTATAAGAAAATGAATTTTTGTCATAAATTATCGTGTAATCTTCATCATCAGATTCGTCAAATAATATTCTAAAGTCAATTTGATTGTCACTAAGAGGACTTACCGTGGGTTCACATGAGTGTGCTACTTCAGATGTTAACGCGTCATTAAAGACTATAGCTAGGAATTCAGTTTCAACAGATCTGAGGTCGTGAACGTCTTTATCATACCAGATCTTACCATACGTAGCAGTTTTTTAGTTATGCACCTTACCACGCCTACGAGCTTTTTCTTCCTCAAGCCTGATATACTCCTCCATAGTAATGTTGGGGTCGTTTATTTCCTGTAATAAAATAGCTAGGAAAGAAAACTGTCAAATAGACTAATATGCCGTATTCAGTAATCTGAATACGCCATATTGATGATAGAGTCAAATACGCTGTATTGGTTTGAAAAAATTTATACGCCGTATCCAAGAAGATAAATATGCCATATTAAGTATTCGACTCAAAAAGTTACAGCAGACAGTAGCTGATAAGTGTTGTCGTGTAGGTGTATTTTATGATAGTTCAAGTTTTGAATTTATATTTTGCCGACTTAACCTAAAACAACACGCTAACGGGCAGTGTACCCGGTTACATAGAGTTTTGTGGTAAGTAGGGTGTCGATCATTAAAAGCGAGAACTAATATTTTATTTTATCAATTTGTTGGTTAACTAAACTAAGTTAATTTAAACTATGTTAATTCTATTCTATGTAAAACCTATGCTAAACCTGTGTTAATCCTAATTCTAATGGATAAAGGGGGTTTTCAGCCTGAGAGACTGGCACAGGTTTGTGGTGACTTAGATATACTTAAGACACAATAACACACGCAAGCAAACAGATAAAAGATAGAAGAGCAGTCTAGCCAAATATAAGAAAACTATATTAACCATGATTAATCCAATTAGAATGTTGGTTGGTTTATTTAGTACAATGAATACTTATCTCGAGGCGGCATATCATTCTTAAGATTTAGGCGTTACTTCTTCCTAAGACCTAGATACGTAGAATTCTGTCATAATTAAACGCATCCGCATAAAGCATCCTATTTGCTGATTATAATCTATCTTAGGGATTAAAGCAATGGGGATCTTGTTAAACTCTAGCTCATAAAGACTTTACCCACTTACTGCTTAATAACAATTTATATACTAGTATTCTACTGGACAAGTCTTTACCAATTGATTAAGAACGTACTCGTTGATCCTAAGGGTCACCTGGTGGTCCAACTAAGCTCACTAATCTAAAGGCAAAGATAGGTCATTATTTGTGATCCTATTGGCCTAGATGTATAAATCACTATATGGAGAGCCATCCCGGCATCTAGCTAACGTGGTCGGTATCACTAGATCCAGTTGAATGATAGGTCGCATACAAAAGCACGTAAACAAGTATAAATTGATAAACATAAACAAGCAATCAATGATAAATTAAGCATTCAGGATAAACAAACCAAACATTCAAATCTTCATAATAATGGCTAATACCCAAGGGTATTAGCCCTCAAACGTCATAATCAATACAAGAGTAATAATCCAACCAAGGTAAACTAACCGAGTTAAATGGATGATACCAAAAATTGAACAACCTGGTTGTGTGGGCTCGCTACGCCTTCTGGGTAGGGCCATGTAGCCACAATTGCCGTTCCAAAAAAAATCAACAATCAACAATAAATTAAGCAATCGATATAAACAAACCAAACATTAAACCTTCATAAACATAGCTGATACCTAAAGGTATCAGCCGATAGTCATTGTACAAATACACACGGTTTCATATATGAACGATTACAAAAAAAGAAACCTTAACCGAAAGCGTATTGGGTTGTGCAAAGATTACAAGAGTTTTCCTATGATCTTGAGGCTCTTTTCTGACCTTCTATGCTCCTTTATTCGCCTGCTGGTCGACTTGGTGGTTTAAGGCTTCACTTGCATACCTAAAACTGAGTTTAGGGATTTGTATTTATAGAGTCTGGAAAAGGGTCAATACGCCGTATCAGGTGATGTGGGATACGACATATTGGGGATTTCTTGGAGTAGGGACCATGATTGATATCTTTCAGAATCTTCCAATGTTTAACCTTCGATATGGCGTATTGAGTCTTCGTGGATACGACATATTTGGTCTTCAATCCTTCGTGGTGATTTGTGAAGTGTAGGCACGGATACGCCGTATCTTCTTGATGAATACATCGTATTGATGTTAAACCAGTTGGTTCTTCTTCGTTGACCAAAGTATTATATACAACGTATCATTGATGTGGATACGGCGTATTCTTCAAAGTCATGCAATGGTCTTTTAATTCGTCAAAGTCTTGGATACGTCGTATAGGTCTAGAATAATACGGCGTATTGGCTGTCAGATCAGTAGACTTTCTCGAATTCTTCATTTAAGCTCCAAAATGCGTGTCTTTTAGCTAATCTTCACAAAGTACTCTATAATTACTGCAAATCTCAAATATAAACGATTAAGTATCAATTCTTGCAATAATATACAAAATGGGTTATTTACATGGGATAAATGATGTAATAAAGTGACGTTATTTGATGTCATCAAATATCCCCCTACTTGAATCCTACTTGTCCTCAAGTAGCCTTTAGAAATTTATGAAATGCATCCTTAGAATTTTTTTCGTTAATTATGCATTTATTCAATCAATTTACTAGTACACAACAAAACACCTCCCACGAAATAGGGAATGAAAAACTCTCAATTGCTCATTATATATGTTGTAACATTTTAACTAATTCGTCTTTTAATTGCTCGGTTCGTGACGAGTAATTCTATCCATAGGCTGCTATGGATTCACTCTCCACCACTAGAGCTAAGGAAGTAAAGTTTATAAAAAGTTAAATTAGTGTTTTATTTTAAGGCTTATAAGGTCTTGATCACTTTATCTAGTTTCTACGATAACCAATATTCCAGAAAAGGTGACAAAAGGACCATTACCACACCCTCCTAATGATGGGATAGACACATATGACTGCATTCAAACTTAACTCGGATAACTAAAGAGCTAGGAATTTTATTGATTTAGGGTATGTATCTTTCTAACTTTACCAAAAGTAATAATACCAACAGGTGTTGAATCACACCATACAGAAGCCGTAAATGAGGAATAGACATGCATGATTCGATCACATCCTCATTCGAGTAAAACCTAAGGTTAGTCATTAGGAAAGGAATATAATTGTTGTTAAATAAAAATTTAGAAACAAATAGATTAAGTCCAAACAGATAAAGGTAAGTTGCTAGATACTTTTTCCCGGCCGTCCATGATTAAAGACACAACATATATACACAAACGTCTTGGATCATTGATAAAAAACAAACAACCTTAAGTTGGCATTCCGTACACGGATCAACTACAATCATCCCATACTTTACATACTTTTACAAAGACAAGTGCGATATCTACACTTTATACAAAACTTTACATCCGTCGATTTATTACAACCATCTATCAACGATAATAGAATTCTTAGATAATTACCATCGGTTTAAGCTTTAACGAACGACTATCTTCCGACTTTCTCCTTTTTTGTTGAATTTTCTATTTTCTTCGTTTTTTACTACTAACTTGAATCTCGGTGTAATTTCATCATCTTCATGATAATAACTTCGGATAATTTCTTCCATAATTCCTCGTTCTTCGGACGTACCAATAATTGTGATGGTAGTAAAAATACATGAGTTTGACTACTTTTTACATTCTTTGCAATGTGCAAATTTCTTCCTAACCTTACCAGAGATAGAAAATGACACATGACACAGGATATACATATTATACACTTTAAGCAATAGCACTGATAAATGTATTAATCCTAAAAGGGTAGACTAAGGTGTAAAGGTGTTAACGAAAACAAAAGTTGGTGTTTATCCTAAATGATTGGCTTATGTTTTTCTAGGGGTATCTTACTCTTAAATGCGAGTAACTAAGTAGGTTTTTAGAGGTTAACTAACCAGCGTAGTTAGTTAATAAAACAACATATATAAGGTTTTTGGGTGTAATCCTAGAAATTTACCAATTTAAACAAGTTACTCCATCTAAATCCATAGTACTCATTATTGTGGTCTCGAATAGATATACCAAGCCAAGTTCTAAAGTCTACAACATCACCGGCACGCTCATATTTTTGTGAGATTTGGGTAAACATTTAGAAACGGATAAGGTTAAATTCTCACAATATCTAATAAAGGTTATGTGTGCAGGTTATGTAACTAGTAATTTCACAAAACATAGCTTGATTTTTTTAACTTTTGAAGTGGCAATGGGGGAGGGGGGGGGGGAAAAAAAAAAAAAATTTTTAAGCATTTTATTGTGAATAAATAGGACAGTAACATTCTAATTCCCATCCCCACTTAAATTTATACAACGTTACTCGATGTATAGATAAAACATTAAAAATGGGAAATTAAAAAAATTAGAACGAGAAACTCCCTTGATATTTGCTCGGTATGATTCTCTAAGTTGAGTATATGAGCAATAATGTGTGTTGAACAACCGTCTTAGATCTCTCAAGACTTAAACACATCGAGATTTCCATAATATAAATACTTCACCAAAGTTCGTTTTTTCTTTCAGAAGGTTCCCGTATTGATTATAAGAAAACAAGTGCAATTTCTATCTCCGTGTATTTGCTGGTTAGACTCGAAATAAAAACCTAAAAGACTGTATAGGAAGTCGATACGCCGTATCCATTCCCCAGGATACGCCGTATTGATACCTGTAGAAAATAATCCTAAGTACTGGTCAGTCGTCTAATATGCTGTATTCATTTAATGAATACGCCGTATCGACTGAACTGACGAAAAAGTTTAACGTGCAGAAAAATAAAGACTAGATAATGTCCAGATAATCAATACGCCGTATCCATGGGGTTTGGATACGCCGTATAGACAGTCTGGGAAGACAGACTCGATAAGAAAATTGAAAATACATTTCGAGTTGTCTCCCGGCAAGCACTTTTGTTTACAGAAAAGTCTTTAAGTTAGACTTGCCCCAATTTAATCCCATCCTTATAAAACAATTTGGGGTCGAACGGGATGCCAAACGACACATATAAATTCTTAATTATAAAAATGAATGGCATCCCTTTGTTAAGATAATTACAAGTTACGATATTAAAATCTAATTCTTTGTTAAAAGTATTAGTTTTGAAAATTTTATTGATCGTATCATGACTTGTCTTCAAAAGTTTATTTGACCCTTGTGTATTGATTTTTTTACATTAGGTAATGGTTCGATAGATAAATTCCCCGAAGAGCGTTCAATGTCGATTTTATCATTATCGTTGTCCTTATCCGACAAATCATCGGGATAAATTACGTTAAAAGAAAATAGATCATTAAAGTATATAACGTTTTGTCCCTCATCATCAATTCTTCGGGACAATGATGTTTCAATCATATTCATCGATATGTTGAGGAATTCAGTAGTTTTCAGAGAAATCTACTTAGTTGTTAGTGCATCATTGTTAGCACTGGCTGGAGAACTCTTTCTCAAAATCTTTTAAAGTAGTCGAAGTCATTAAAAAAACTGACCGTAGGTTCGGATGAGATTTCGTTCAGATGTCATGGCATCTTTGTAGAAATAGCTGGGAATTCCTTTTCAAAAGATCTGAGGTAGTGAATGTCTTCATCATACCAGATCTTACCATACGTAGCAGTTTCCCCGTTATACACCTTACTACACCTACGAGATTTTTCTTCCTCAAGCCTGATATACTCTTCCATAGTAATGTTGGGGTCGTCCATTTTAACCTGTAATAAAATAGCTAGGAAAGAAAACGGCCAAATAGAAAAATAGTCGATTAGTAAAACTTGAATACGCCGTCTTGTTTGCTTAGAGTCGAATACGCTGTATTGGTTTGAAAAAATTATACGCCGTATCCAAAATTTGAATACGCCTGTATTCAGTATTCGACTCAAAAGTTACGGCTACACTTATAACATGCAGAAAAACACAAAAAACACAAATATGCAAAATATACAATGCAAAAAAAAATTTAAAACACACAAAAACGAACACACACAAATATTGCAAATTAATCTAAAACTAAAATAAATTCTAAACTAAAACACTAATAAAGATAAGAATTAAACAACTTCACTCCCCGGCAGCGGCGCCAAAAACTTGATTGTGATAAAGTTGGTTATAAAGATACAAAGCTAATACGATATCAAGGTCTCCTTATTAGATGCAACAAGGTTTATAACTTGTCTCGCTCGCCGCAGGAGCGCGAGAGACTAACTTTGCAACTGATCGATAACCCCAAGGACTATTTGCGTAAATTGTTTATGAATTTTTTTACGGAAACAGTCCTTAGGTTAGCGTTTCGTTGCAAATTTAGTCATTAAGGACTAACTTTGCAACAAACCGATAACCTCAAAGTTTATTTTCGTAAATTCTATGTTGGAGTTCGTGAAACTCACGAATCCCTATGTAATACTGATAAATGTTATATACTTATAAGTTATAATTATAGGGTACTACTATTAGTACCCTGTGGCCCAAAAAAAAGTAACAAAAAGTATAAAATATTATTTTTTTGTCTTCCTGTTTATAGCAAGACGCAGTTTTTTATTAGTTTTTGTTCCATACTTTTTGTCAGTTTAATACTTTTAACTTTACTTTTTTTTCCGCACTTTTCGTTTTATAATATTATAACATAAACAAAGTTATAAAAAAATAAAAAATAAATAAAAATGAGAGGGATACAAATAGCCTTTTAGTAAGTCATCCCATAATTATATAATCACAAGTTAGGCTCACCCGCGCTCCGCTGCGGGATGTTTGGCGGCCGGTGTTTTCGGTTGGACGTGTTAGAAGGTATATTTTTGTAAAAAAAAAAAAATTAACGGTCGTTAAGTAACGACCGATTTAAAGCACTGTTTTGGTGCATTCTAAAAAAAAACTAACGGTCGACCGCTAGTGGGGAAAGAGGTATTTTATAAAAAAAAATTAAAATGAGGGTAGTTTTCGTAATTTAATACATAGTGCGAGGGGGTATTTCGTAAATATTTGAGGGGCTATTTCGTAAATAAAAAAAGGAACGGGGCGGGGCGGACCGGGTCGGGTCGACTCGACAATACCGATAACTCAAAAAGTGCGAGTGAATATTTTGAAAAAAAAAGCAAATAAACAATTTAAAAAAAAATTTAAAAATATTCGACCGGGTCTGGTCCAACCCGGTGCATTTAATGCCAACTTAATTGCACCTGAAGCGCTGTGTTAGTTCTATTGTTATTCATAAAAAAATCAGGACCGATGACTAAAAAAGGGCGATCCCCCCGGGGATGCCCTGCTATTTACCATAAAAACAAAAACAATTTTTTTTTTCTAAAAAAAAAAAAAACCGATCGGACCGGGTAGGGTTGACCGGCTATTAAATGCACCCCGGTCAACCCGGTGCATTTAATGCACACTAAATGCAAAAGGCCATTTAATGCATGCGAGAGGGTATTCCGAGGAAAAAAAGGAAAAATCTTATTTTAGAAATTTTTGAAAAAAAAAGGGAAAAAAAAAAAATTGGCGACGCGGCGCCGTTCGTGATGATTATCGGAGCGCTGAGGTTTTGGAAATTTAAAGTCAGACCGATGACTCAAACAGTGCGAGAGGGTATTCCGAGGAAAAAAAAAGAAATTTTTATTTTAAAAACTTTTTGAGAAAAAAAAAAGGAAAAAAAACTGTTAAAAAAAAACTAACTGTTAAAAAATAAAATATTCATAAAAAAACAGACCAATTACTCAAACAGTGCGAGAGGGTATTCCGAGAAAAAAAAAGGAAAATTTTATTTTAAAAACTTTTTGAGAAAAAAAAAGAGCGGGACGATTAGCTGAGCGCGAGGTTTGAGGAAACTTAAAGTTTTATTCATAAAAAAACAGACCGATGACTCAAACAACGCGAGAGGAAAAAAAAAGGAAAAAAAAAACTGGGAAAAAAAAAATAACTGTTATAAAAAAATAAAAATAAAAAACCTTCATTAAATGCCAGGTAAAAAAATTTAATGAAAATTTAATGAGACCCGGTTTTGGGTGGGTCGGGTCCCCAGGAAATGTATTGTTTAGTAATTAGTAATAGTAATGATAAAACTGAAGTAATTGTAAAAGATAGTAATGGGAATCTATGACCTTGTCTCGTGACAGATGACACCTATTTATTCCTAGAAAGAAAAGAAGATCCCAAATTCCCAATCCCACCAACAATCAATCCAAATCTATCTTCTTTATTTAAGTCATTCCACTTCCCTTTTTAATTCCACCTTATTTATACTCTTCTTAATGATTGATTTTTAGTAAAAAATATTGGGTTTTCTTTAAATCCTAAATTTGAGCTTCACCCATTAAAAAAGATTAATTCTTTCTAAGTTTTTGTAGAAAATCTGAACTGGGTTTTCTTTATAACTTAATTCTGAACTTGACCCATTATTAAAGATTTATTTTTTAAAGGGTTTTGTTAAATCTTGTTTCTGAGCTTAATCCAATAATTTTTTTTAATCTTTTTCAAGTTTTTGCTAAAAATTTGAGATGGGTTTTGTTTAAAACTAATTTTAAGCTAGACCCATAATTTTTTTTTTGATTCTTTTTAAGTTTTTGTGAAAAAATTGGAGTGAATTTTTCATAAATCTTGTTTTTGTTTCAATTTTTAAAAGGTTAAGAAAAAGCGAAGTGTGTTTTTCATAAATCTTGTTTTTGAGCTTGACCCATTAAAAAAAATTCAATTAATTTTTTTTTTTTGAAGTGGGTTGTTTATAATGGCAGCTGAAGAACTAATTGAAGTGAAATTTAGGTTACATGATGGAAGTGACATTGGACCAAGCAAATATAGTTCAAGTACTACTGTTGGATCTTTAAAAGAGAGAATTATTTCACAATGGCCCAAAGGTTAATTTTTATATTATCATCTATTTGTTATAAAGATTATTGTTATTCAATTTATCATGATTATATGGCCAGATATGTTTATTTTTGTATGTTATT
>BQNB010162836.1:0-14511 GCA_026074375.1 Tanacetum coccineum | reverse complement strand
CCAAAAACTAAAAAATCGTCCATAAAAACCTCCATCATTTTTTCTATCATGTCGTGAAAAATGGCCATCATACAACGTTGGAAAGTTCCGGGTGCATTGCACAAACCGAATGGCATACGACGGTACGCGAAAGTTCTGTATGGGCACGTAAAAGTAGTTTTCTCTTGATCTTTAGGTTCAATGGGAATTTGAAAATACCCAGAAAAACCATCTAAGAAACAATAAAACTCGTTGCCGGCTAATCGCTCTAACATCTGGTCCATGAATGGTAACGGAAAATGGTCTTTACAAGTTGCTTCGTTCAACTTTCGATAGTCGATGCAAACTCTCCATCCCGTGACTAATCTTGTAGGCACCAGCTCATTTTCTTCGTTTGTGACAACGGTCATACCACCTTTTTTAGGAACACAATGGACCGGACTAACCCATGGACTATCCGAGATTGGATAAATCAATCCTGCGTCAAGAAGTTTTTCTACTTCTTTCTTGATGACGTCGTGGATTTTAGGGTTAACCCTCCTTTGATGTTGGACTGAAGGTTGGTAATCATCTTCTAAAAGGATTTTGTGTGAGCAAAACTCTGGATCTATGCCTCGGATATCAGAAAGTTTCCAAGCAATTGCTTGTTTTCTGTTTTTGAGAACATTAATGAGTGAGGTCTTTTCTTCTTGGCTCAAATCTTTTGAAATTATGACTGGAAGCTTGTTATTTTCCTCTAAGAACGCATACTCGAGATGCGGAGGTAACTCTTTAAGTTCGACTTCGGGAATTTCAACTTTTGGTTCATAAGAAGTAGCATATTCGACTGAAGACTTCTTTGGTTCAACAACTTTAAGATCTTTTTGAAGTTCTGGTAAGTAATCTCCTTGGTTTGGATGAGGTAATGGATCATTGTTGAGAAGTGCCTCGAGAATGAGAATGTCACCCTCGGGATCGTAATATGTAGCATTGAAAACTGGTGAAACTGGTTCATCATCGATTGCTATGAAAGCATCGGCTTCCTCAAAGAGTAGAAAATCACTTTCATCAAACGGAGTAAGTGTTGGAGATGAAGTAGAAACAATCGGATCGAAGTGCGGAGAAGGATTGTTGTAAGCAACGGAATCGGAAAATCCAAGTACTTCTTGTGAGTACTCTTCACAAGTGACATCGATTAGATCAACCTTCTTCAATGATTCGAGATTGTTGTAGGAAATGGAAGGTGCACATAGTCGGTGGATGCGCTTGGGTTGCGTATCGTTCGGCAGGTTGCATGTTCCGTGATGGGCCTCGGCCATCACCACATTTAAGGGTTAACGATTGATCATCATTCCTAAGAGTAAATTTCTCCTTCGTAAACATCGATTAAAGATGAGACGTACTAAGAAAAGGTTGGGGGGAAAGGGTCGCCCGAGTATCAACGGTACTCGAGGATCGGCTATAAAATCAAGAACAACAAAGTCGGCGGGAAAGTAAAACTTCCCTACTTTGACAAAAACATTTTCTGCTACACCGGTTGGTTTGGAAATTGTACGGTCGGCTAATTCTAATACCATTCTTGTTTCGGTTAGGCCTGAGAGTTTAAGCTTTTTCCAGATGGATAAAGGCATGAGATTGATACTAGCACCTAAATCGGCAAGGGCTAAGTAACTATCGAACTCTGAAAAATCACAAGGAATGAGAAATCGACCGGGGTCACCTAGCTTTTCTGGAAGCTTTTTAAGGACAACCGCACTACAATTTTCATTCAACGGTGTTTTGGTTAACTCAATCAACTTGTCTTTGTTATTGAGCATCTTTTTGAACATCGGAGCAAACTTTGGCATATGAATGAGAGCATCCGCGAAACTTAGCTCAAAGTGAAGATTACGGAAGATTTCCATAAACTTTGAAGCTAGGATATCATCCTTTTCACGAATCTTTTCTTTGTTGAGTCTCGATGGGTAAGGCAAATTAGGTTTGGCTTTGTTAGCAACGAAAGAAGGCTCTTTGATTGGCTCTTTGTCTTTGGTTTGTTCATGAACCAATGGAGGAGGTTGGATGTCTTCGGTGCTCGGTAGCTCCGTATCCTTTGTCACCTCACTTTCCTTTTCCACCACCGGCGGTGGAATCGGAGGTCCATCGTATGAAACACCACTACGAGTTGTAATTGCCTTGGCTTCATTCCTTGGGTTTGGAATGGTATTGCTTGGTAAAGAACTTGAATTTGAAGCTTGGTTGGAATTGCCTAAATCATCAAACTTGGTGCAAAGGCTTGTTAACAAACTTGTTACATTTGCCATTTGATTTTGCAAACCTTGATTCTGATTTTGCACATTCTTTAATACTGCATCGTTTGCTTTGACGTAGCTTTCAAAATCTGTTTTCAAAACACTATTCGTTGGAAGTTGGTAAGGTAAAACTTGATTGATTGGTGGTTGATTGGTTGGTGTTTGATTAAACTGATCTTGGTTGTTTGACGGTTTTGATTAAAGTTTCCTCCACGATTTTGGTTGAAATTAGAATTGGTTCGGTATCGATTTTGGTTGGTTTGGACATTCTCGGTTGATTGAACCCGGTGGTCTCTTTTGATTGCCAAATTGAAGGTTGGTTTCTATTGGAGAAAATTTCCAAAGGCTGCGGTTTGTTGAAATTGTTGGATTATTGTCATGAAAAACGGGAAAATCGTTTCCAACTCGAGTTAAGGACAAAAGGTTAAAATTGCGTGATTTGTTCCACAAAGTGGCACATACTTCTCAACTGCTTTGACTGGTGCAGGAGTTAACACTAAAGATTTATTTGATTTCATTCATTGGTTCATCTTGATAGTTATCTTATCCTCAAGAGAAGCGGCTATTTGTTGCATATCGAAAGAATTATTAGAAGGTGAAGAATTAGAAAGAGGAGCATCCGTACTCACTCTTGAATCATTAGCATGACTTCTGGAGTAACGAACTTTTGACTTGCTTTCGATAATTGCTAAACCTTCTTGAGGATCTTATCTAGAAATTGACCTTGCTGGCAGAAATCTTAAAGGCATCTGATCGTTTGAATTAAAGAGGGAATTGTAAAAAGTATCAGTTGGGTGAAGTTCTGAAAAAGCATGGTGAGGAACATTGGACGAAGGAGTCTTTAAAACGTTCCCATGCTTCATTAAAGGCTTCGTTTGGTTTTTGATAAAAAGTAATGATCTCATTCCGATAGTAAGTGGTTTTTGAAGGTGGGAAGTATTGGTTTATGAATTTTGAAACAAGGTCGTCCCATGTGAGAATTGATCTAGGAGGTTCCTTGTCTAACCAATCTCGGGCTTCACCGTCTAGAGAAAAAGGGAAAAGCAAAAGCTTAACTAAGTATTCGGAATTTCTGGATGTCTAATAGTGAGTGGAACCTGTTAAAAAATCGAAGGTGATTGTGGGGATCTTGTCTACCCGTAAACTTATTGCTTTGCACAAGATTGATTAAAGGTTGCTTAAGCTCGAAATTGTTGGCATTGATCGGTGGGACAACTATAGCATCTTCATAACCCTCGATGGGTGCTTGTAACATTTGGGCCATTGTTCGATTGTCGGCCATTGGAACAACGTTTTGTTCAACAATTGGTTCTTCTAAATCAAAATTTTCAACAACCGGAAGAGTTTGTTGTTGACGACGTCTACGAGATTGCGAACGAGTGCGCATAAAAAGAAAAACTAACAATTAAAAAGCAAAACTTTACACTAAATTTTTTTTTTTTTTTTTTTTTTTTCAATGAATTTTAACGGTTACACGAAAGAGACTTAAACCAAATAATCAACTACTTCACGGTAGCTCTCGAAAATTGCTTTTCAAGGTGAGCCGTACTTGGTAGAGACACAAAAGGCAAGTGTTAAATCTTTGATTACGATTTGGGAACAACTGCAAGTTCACCGGAATCTGAAATGTCATTCTCATTGAAGATATTATTGTTGGTGTTCGATTACCAACTTTGTTTACTTTATTTATCTTTTAAAGGAAAAGTTTTTTTTTGTGTTTTTTGATTTTACATTTTTTTTTTTTCTTTTACTTATATAAAGAAATGGAAAAAATTATATTTTTTTACTTTTTATATTTTTGATTTTTTTATATTTTTGAATTTTAAAAACAAGAATGAAACTTTCGAGGACGAAAGGATCTTCAAACCAAATCGACAAACAAAGACGTAGGAATCGTAGACACTAGTCCCCGGCAGCGGCGCCAAAAACTGATTGCAGTCTTACGTACCTATAAAATATATAATAATAATACTACTTAGGTAAATTCCAAACTATTCCTTTTAACCAAGGTAAAAAGTTAAGATTACAAAATATTATTATATATATAATTTACGTCTGTTTGGACCGGTGTAAGTATGATCAGGGTCGTTTCCCCAATGGATAGTGAGATTGAAACCTCGTTTTAGTTCGGATCCTGATTTGAATGGAAACAAAGATATTTTGGATAGCTACGTGCTTGAAATTATGAAGCAAACAAATAATGGACAATTAAGCAATAAACAAATTTTAAAGTCCTAAAAATGTAAAACTAATTTTACTAGATAAGATAAATTGCTAAGATTATTAAAACAAAGCCCTAATTTTTATCTTTTTATAAAAGTTTAATTAAAACTATTTAAAATCACCTAATACTAATTAAAATTAATAAACCTAATTAAAAACTTAACACTAAGAAATAATGGAGCAAAACCCTAGAAAATAACGGGGAAAACTACTGAATAAAAACAATTAAAATAGAAAAGTACACTTTTACCCTGAAGATTCTATCGACAACAAACTAAGACCCGAAATACGGTGAATTTGAAAAGTGGCTTAAAAATGAAAAAACTCAAAGAAGCAAAGTTGTAGCGAGAAAATAACTAGGAAAAACAAGATTAATAAAAGCTTTACTTGGCTGGAACTCACATATTAAGCTCTCAAAGAGCTTATCTTTAAGCTGTTACAGAAAGGAGGGCTTAACCCTTGGTTTTAGAAAATAAGCTATAAAAAACTCAAAACTAGACCAAAATGAAAAAGGAAAGAAGTTCTAAAGAGCTTATGATATCCTTAATCTATAAATGAAAAGAAACTAAAGCTTAAACTACTTTTACGCTACTGAAATTGATCATGAAATAAGCAAACTCAGGAAATAAGCAAAGTAACACAAAATCAAAATAAGCTAAAAACCTTTTTAAGAGAAATTAGACTTTGAAACTTTAAGAACTTATTAAACTACTTTTTATCCATCTAAATAAGCTATAAAATCTAGACTTAAAGGCTGATTTAACAAATTAAGACACTAAAGATTCTAAGTACTGTTTTTGGATTTTTTAGGTTTTTATGACTTTTGACAGCTAAATTTAATCTAGGAAAATAAGCTAGAAATTGCAAATTAAGACTTAAAATGTATTAAGCTCTATGAAAAATTTAATTCTACTGAATTTGATAAGCTAAATCCTAAAATTACTTATCTGAATTAAGCTAAGAACACGGCAGTACTAACTTATGGTTAGTACTGGTAGTGTAAAAAGTTCAGCAGTACTTTCAAGTGAAAGTACTGCTGGTGCAATTTTGACCTTTGAAAACTAAATAAGCAATGAAATAAGCTAGAAAATGAAAACTAAATCTAAATAAGCTGAAACTAAACTTAATTCTACTGAAATTAAAGCTAACAGTATTAACTTGTGAAAGCAGTACTAACTTGGGAAGTTAGTACTGGTAGTGTAAAGGCTAAGCAGTACTAACTGAAGTTAGTACTGCTAGTGCAATTTTGAGATTGCACTAAACCAAACACCCCTTTATCATTTTGACAGAGTTGAGAAAAGCTTTTTAAGAGAAATTTAATAAACAAGCACTAAAGACCAGATAAAAACTAGCTTAAAACGAACTTAAAGATCATGATTAAACAACTGAATAAGCAAAATTCTAAGATCTTAACTAATTAAACTAATGTTTTTGGATTTTATGAGTTTTTATGACAGAATTTAATAACTAAAGATCTATAACTACTTAAGCAAAAACAGATGAAAACAAACAACTAATAAAGTATCTAGCACGATATTGAACGCTAACAAGCAAAGAGAATAGCAAATAAAACAGGTCTAAAAATTAGCAAGCAAATAATATCAATATGTAACAACTAGAATTTAAAGGAAACTAAAAGAGAAACTTACAAACTCCTCTAGCTAAACAAGAGGACCAATTAAGGCAGCTACAAGCTCTCTAGCTTATGAATAAGCTAGAGTATAAGTCCTTGGGATCTCTTCCAAGGTAAGATCCCCTTCCAAAAGCTTAGATACAATAAGATCCATATGAGATTAAACTGATTTAAGGTTTAGATAAGGTTAATACTGAATTCAAACAGCTCTATTTCAGCTTATGGACTGAAAGAGCTTATAAGTAGCTTATTGAGACAATTTTAGCTTATTAAGAGAGCTTAAAGGTTGAAAATAAGAAGAGCTTATGACAAATTAAAACTGAATTTCATTAATTGAAAACTGAATTACATTACTAGAAAAGGAATTACAAGAACATTTAAGTAAAAATACGGATTAAAGCTAAAAATCATATAAAAACTAGATAACAAAGAAAGAAAAAACGGATTCAAAAACTAGATAAAAAAACGTAAAAACTAGCATGCTGTGTGTGTGAGAAGTGAGGCCTTTTTATAGTGCCCAGCTGAAGCTTCTAGGACCTCTAGCCCTGCTTTTCAATCTTTCAATCTCTGCCATTCATTTAATCAATCATTTGATCATCAATTGTGGCCGTTTGATCAAGATGTGGACACCTGAGGATTGCCAGCGTGTCATTCCCTTGATGTGACGTTTGTGTTAGTTTTGTGAGTAAGTTTAGCACAAAACCCATCACAATTTGTGCTTCTTTCATTGATTACGTGGTTCTTCTTTAATGAATCCTCTGATAAAGACTGATTTGACCCTTCATTTGTGCTTGTGCTTCCTTGAATTGACCAACGCACCCTCTAATTTTGATTTGCCCTTTGTTTTACCATGGGAGTGAAATTGGGGAAGACGGGTGAATAGTAAAAGGGTTCCCGCTCCTTTCTTGACAGTTAAAACTGTTGATTCTTTGGGAAGATTGCACTTTTGGCCCTTGCCTTTCTTTTCTCTCTTTCAAGTTATAAATAACTTTTGGAAATTGCAAGAATGGCCCTTGTAGATGAAAATTGGCTAAGGCTTTGGTCTTTTGGGGCTTCGGCTTTGCACTCTTTTGATTCTCGTGTCCGTGTTTGCTCACTTTTGACTGTTTTCTTGTGATTTTTGACTTATCCATACCTGCATACACAAAACACAAATACCAGCATATTTTTGCCATTTTTGGTCTGTTTTGGGTTTATTTGGGTTATTTTAGGTATAAATAGATATGTGTATTTTACACCTATCATAAAACGTTTAAAATTACCGTTTTAATAAAACTAGCATAACTTTCGCGTTTTAAGCCCGATTCTTGCGTTTCTTATGCCCACGTCTTCGTAGTAAGACGAGTGATCAAAATATTACATTTTCAAGTTTTTGATATTCTGTGATGAATAGTGTTTTTACTGGTTCCAGGACAGCTCCTTACCGTTTTAGGGTTTTAATTTGGGTAAACTGGTAAATCGTATTAATCTTATTCGTTTTAATCCCGATTTTAGTGATTCCTTCGAGTACGTCTTTGTTATTAAAAGATGTATTATATTTTACAAAGTTGTGTCGCTGATGAATAGTACTTTTTCTGGTCATAGTTTATAAAATTATCTTTTATTAACTTTATTGATCGAAAAAATGTGTAGTTTATTCATGATAGGTCCGTTTTTTGCGTTTCTTTCGAGTACGATCTCGTAATTAAAATTTATTATCATATTTTTTGATGTTTTAAAAAACTTAAGTTGGGTAAGATAGAGTTTTTTTAAAAATAGTTTTATAAACAGTATTTCTCGTCGTAAAATCGTATTTTACGTATCCTTTTTGTTACTAAATTGGGTTTTTCGAGTTTCTTATCTTTTTGTATCGTCATTGAGAGGTTTATTTGTATTGATTGCTCCTACCTACTGTATGAAACACGATATTAAACCTTTTTTTTACCAAGTGTATTGATTTATATAAAAGGTTGTGTTTTTTTCATTTATAAACCATACTTTATAACTAAACATGTTTATTTTTAAACAACATGTTATCATAATTATAAGCTCCCATTATTTATGTATATATTTGGTTCATATGTATAAGTAAAAGTGTATAATTTCATAAAAATTTGTTAAATACCCTTTGTACATATTCAAAAGTCCTTTAGTGGTTGATTTAGCCGTATATATCTTAAACACAGTAAAATAATGTAATATAATGTATAAAAGGAATTAAAGACCTAAGGGATGATTTTATGAGATGAGAAATGAATGCTAAAACCGTGTTTTGATTCAATTACAAAGTGTGCACTTTATGAATATCCCTTAGTGCCTTAATAAAAACCCTAGCTTCCTTTTCTTGATTAATACTTGTAAATGGTGATTCAATAGATGAAAACACCTTAGAATGCCTTAGGATAGATGTGTATAGAAGTGTATAGGTTGAATAAAATTTTGTATGGATTGAGTTGGGGCCTTGGTGTATGCCGTGAGCTTTATAGAGCAAAAAGGGAGGTTTTGTTTGATTTTCACTAAGTGTTTTACTTGCAAGACTTCTCTTACTAGATGATACTTGTATATAAGGTGTATATCTAGTCAAGGGAACATGGTATGGTTGAAGGGATGGTCTTTAGGTCTTAGGGATGGGCTTGGTCTTGGTCTAAGTCAAAGAAACAAAGCATGGTGTAGGCTTTAATGAAGTATGGTGTTGCATTAATGAAGTAAGGTGTTCTTTTGACCAAAATGGAAGAGTTTTATCATATCACTAGTATACATGGCCAAAATTTCGGCATATATAGAGCTATACATGATATATTTTCCAACTTTTATGTATTGGGTATAAATGTGGGTATTTGTTGAAGCGTAGAAAAGTTTTTGTGGTTCCGGGAGTGCCTAAACGCAATTTATCGCGAAACGTATACACTTTACGTATCCGATAAAAATAAAATGAACAATAGTTATTAAATTTCTCAAAATAATTATCTAACCTTGCTTGATGTAAAACATTTAAATTGTTGATGCCCTTTAACTTGATCGCTAATTTTTTTAGTTACGCGATTTATCTTAACTTTTACGATTTAAAGCAAATGCGTACAATTCAAAAGGGTACCATTGGTGCGATTTATCGACGTCGGTCATGACTTAAAAACTATAGGGTGTTATGACTTCCCCCGTTATACGAACCTTGTTCCTCAAGCGCTCTCGTTGTAGCACTTGACGACGGTTTGGTTCTCGTGTGAAGAGGTGTGGATTATTTCTTCTTGAATTGGTCTTCACGTTCCCCATGTTGAAACTCAGGACCTCTCTTGGAGTTTCCATCGAACCTTTGAATAATGGGATTCGAACTTCGCTTCAACCGTTTAACTTCACGGCCACTATTCTATTGGTTCTCAAACAAAATAAAGCTTTGTCATTAAAGATGAAGTCCTTCCAACGGAAACGGCTAATGGTTCGCTCGGCATGGACACTTTTTCAGATTAGGATACATGAAACGTATTTTGAACTCTGCTTAAAACTCTTCTAGAAGTTCAAGTTTGTAGGCAAACTCTTCCAAACCTCTTTTTCAACACCTTGAAAGTCCAACATTCCTGGGGTTTAACTGCCCCCGTTGGCCATAACGCTAGGACTCTTTCCAAGGCGAGACCTTAAGCATGACTTTGTCCCCGACTTGGAATTCCATTTGTTTACGCTTCAAGTCAGCGTAACTCTTCTGTCGATCACGAGCAGCTTGCATCCTTTGTTTGATTTGGGTATGGTTAAAATTTTTTTTCAGGTGTCTCTTGAATCGTTCTAGATCGAGTATTTGAGAGCTTCGCCAAACTTTAAGTCCAACAAACTGGTGAACGACACTTTATTCGACTATAAAGTGTACGAATGTACGCTTTGATGCTAGCGTGATAGTATTGTTGTTTGTAAAAAAACTCGACTAATGGCAAATGGTTAACCCAAACCTTTCTTAAAGTCGATTGCACAAGTCACGCACATATCCTCGAGGTTCGAATTGGTTCCTCTCGCTTTGCCCGTCTGTTTGTGGATGGTACGCAGTACTCATATCCAAATTAGTACCCAAAGCATTCTGAAGTGACCTCCAAAAATTTGATGCGAATCTCGGGTCGCGATCACCACAATGATGGAGACAGTTTTCATGTCTCATGACACTCCTTCAGGTACATTCATTTGCAAGTTTGTCAAAGGATCAGTACTCTCTCATTGGTGTGAAGATCGCAGATTTAGTGAGTCGGTCAACGATCACCCAAATTGTGTCATAGCCTTGAGACGACTTAGGAAGCTTTGTAACAAAATCCATTGTGATGTTGTCCCACTCCACACGGGTTATTTTGGTGTTTTTTTTTATTTTTTATACCACAATACCTGATGGCCTTTGATGTTTGGCCTTGACCTTAGCACAGGTCAAACAACCTTGTTAACATAAAGTATGGCTATGTCGGCTTTCATGTTGGCCACCAATCTAATCTTCTTCATGTCTTGGTACCATTTTGTCGGAACCCGGATGAATAGTATTTGATTTATGGGGATTCGTGCTGATCACAGTCCGCAAATGCATACAAGGTTACAGCTCTTGCCATTGAGGATAGGGTTCCGTTCGCACCGTGGTTCCAACCCTTTTGTTCCATAATTGCTTCTTGCGAAATTTGCGTTTTCTAATTCAATCATTTCCCCAACGTCTTCCACTCTAATGTTCCCTGGTTTTCGCGCTTCATGTCTGAGCATTTAAGATCTGTTTGGGGAGATCCAAGCTAATAGTCATGACTAAGGCCTCTAATGCTTAACGGTTGGTTCTCGTTCTTTCCTGCTCAATATGGCATCAACATCGATACATTTTGCTTTCCCCGGGTGATAACGAATATCGCAATCGTAATCCTAGCAAACTTCTAACCATCGGCGTTGCTCATGTTCAACTCTTTTTGTTCTAAAAATGTATTGCCAAACTCTTGTGATCGTGCGAACACCGTACACTTAGTTCCATATAAATAATGTCTCCAGATCTTGAGAGCGAACACCACTGCACCAAGTTCTAAATCATGAGTCGTATAGTTCTTCTCATGAATTTCTAACTGGCGTGATGCATAAGAAATCACCTTTTCTCTTTGTATCAACACAGCGCCCAAACCCTTCTTTGAAGTGTCGCAGTATGCGATGAAATCTTCGCTTCCTTCAGGTAATGTAAGGATTGGTGCACTGCATAACTTCTGCTTCAACAGTTGAAAAGCTGCTTCTTGTTTATCGCCCCAAACAAACTTGACCTTCTTTTGAGTAAGCTTAGTCATTGGTTTGGCGATCTTTGAAAACCCTTTAATGAATCTTTGGTAATACCCAACAAGACCTAAAAATTGACGAATCTCCGTTGGTGACTTAGGAGATGTCCAATCTTTAATGGCTTCAATCTTGGCTGGATCCACATGAATTCCTTCACTATCGATCATATGACCGAGGAACAGTACTTTGGAAATCCAAAATTCACATTTGGAAAACTTGGCATACAACTCCTCCTTCTTAAGCAATTCTAAGATTTGCTTAAGGTGTTCTTCATGTTCTTGTTTGTTCTTCGAGTATATCAGAATATCGTCAATATAAAATCATGAATTTATCCAGATATGGTTTACACATCCGATTCATAAGGTCCATGAATACGGCAGGTGCGTTTGTCAAACCAAACGACATAACTTGAAATTCGTAATGGCCATAACGAGTTCTGAAGGCAGTCTTAGAAATGTCTTCTTTTTGAACCCTCAGTTGGTGAATTATTCCGGTAACCTTAGGTTCAATTTTACAAGTAGGGAGCACTCGACCCTTGAAGCTGATCAAATAAATCATCAATTCTAGGAAAGTGGATAACGGTTATTCACTGTTCCGTTTGTTTAATTCCCGATAGTCAATGCACATCCGGAAATGATCCATCCCTTCTTTCTTAACAAACAAGACGGAGATCCCCAGGGTGATGAACTGGGTATATAATCCTTTGTGGATGCTCTTTAGTTGCTCAGATAACTCTTTCATTCGGAAGGCAACAATCGATAAGGTGGCCCGTGCTTTGGTGCAGCACCATGGTACCAAACAGCACTAGGTACCAGATCGATTTGAAATTCCACTTGTCGAGTCGAAGGAAGACCCGGCAAGTCCTCTGGAAACACTTCAGGAAAAATCTCAAACTGTCGGTACCTCCTCAAGTCATTTCTCCTTCAACTTGTCTTCAGTCTCCTTTGTAGTAACATGTGCCAAAAAGACCTGACATCCTTTTAGCATGTACTTCTGTGTTTTAGTGCACGAGATGATGTTTAGTCGAGACTAGTTTACGTGGTTGCTTCCGTTACTACGAATAATCAACGTTTTGTTTCCGAATGGAACACGAACTATCTTTTCATCACAAACAATGACGGCCTGGTATCTCGCCAACCAATCCATACTAATTATGACGTCGAAACTGCCAAATTCTACGGCATTAAGTTAATGTCGAATGGGTGATTTAGTAAATTCTCTAATGGCGAGCAAATTTGATGGCGAATTGTCCTAGGGCGACTAGTGATGTGTCTTGGCTTCTCGGCTTAGGATTTAGTATAAGATGATGCCAACTTTATAGTAAGATGGAGTGAAGGTCTGCTTAGTTTCTATGGTTACTAATTCGATTTCAAGAAGTAAACGCGTTTTATGAATACGAACACAGTACATGATATAAGTAGGAAATTGTTTTCTTGACAAGAAGTTTTTAGAGTGACTACTCTCAGCACGGCATGGTACTTTCTTGAATTATACATAGTTGATCAGGCCATGTATAATTGAGGACTAACGATGCATTGCTCATTTTCGTCAAAATAGCGTTATGATTTCATGATATTCGTGAGAGTAGTTTGCAAGAGTAAATAAGGAATCTAAGTTAATATTGACGAAATTTTCATAATACGATAATTTGATAGATAATTTAAAGTCATCCACGTGTACAACGAGGTTCAAAAGAAAGTACAACACAAATTCCTATCGGAATTAAAGTCTAAGGAAGTTTTCGCTTAGAGTTCACTAGGTAATACAGGAGGGTCTCTCCTTAGGTGTTGATGTTAGACGTCGTGGCGCTAGAGTCTTCATAATCTTTTCCTTTCCAGTACATGTCTACACGGTTCTGAAACCTCACTGTTGGACAATTACTCTTGTAGTGTCCCAAACTTCCACACTCATAACAGGTGAGAGTTCGTTGATTCCTAGCAGCGGTAGGTGTCCTACAATTTTGGGTTATGTGGCCAAACTTCTTGCAATTTCCGCACTTTATAGTGCATGGTCCATTATGGTGAAATTTGCACTGGTTGCACAGAGGTAGAGATCCAGCATATGCCTTCTTGTTTATTGGCCAAGTAGTGTGTGCTCTAGGCACCTTATGCCCTTTGTTTTGTTGGCTCGAGCTTCCATTGTGGTTACCTTCCCACTTCCTTTTGTTGCTAGAATTCTTTGCTACCTTGTCTTTTTGTCGTTCGGTCTGGCTTATTGACTTGCGGGTCATGTTGGTTTTCATCTCATAAATAGCAATAGCCTCAATAGCATTAGCCACTCGCTGGGCTACAACCCATTCAATTTCCTCAACACTCATCCCTTTATTAACAGTTGTCATCGTTTCTTGAAGATCACAGGGAATAAAATGTATATGAAGTTTCATCCAAGGACAAATCATGACACTCTATGATTACAACATATATGTAAGGTGAGGCAACGTCATGCAGAGATATAAGATGACAGCAACCATGGCATAAATAAATCAACATCATACAGTAGCATGATCATAACCAACAACGTAGGTTAATACTTAATACTTCGTTTTACCTGAGTAAAAAAGTACAAGCTTTTCATTAACGCTACCAACCAAGTATTACTTAAGTTTAGTGGAATATAATCCAAAACGAGCTACACTGACAAATTTATTTGTCTATGGGCCAGGGTGCTTCTCAAGATTCTAGATGATAGCCTCTTATGTTATCTTTAAGTGACTTAATATTCTCTGGTGGTGGTGATACTGATGGTGGTAGTGATGATGAAGGTAGTGCAGCAACAAACTCGATAATGCATGCCTCAGTAGATGATGATCGTGGAGTATGGTGTTAAATAGACATCCGTACAGTACGGGATCTGGTCTTAGAAAACAAGATGATATGGTGTGGGTGGTGTAGAAGCAAACTCATTAGTCTTAACTGCCTCTGTATCCTCAGCTTGAGGGGACATGATCATCTGTAGGTACAGCAGAGGGGTCGGCCAGAGCTAGGTACTCCTCCTCCTCCTCCTCGTCCTCCTCATCCTTCTCAACATCATCATCATCATCATCATCATCATCATCATCATCAGATGACTCATTATCATCATTGTCTCCTCCGTCGGCAGGATGGTCAGCATGATCCTCCTTAGGGTCCTCCTCATCCTCCTCCGGATCGGAGTCAGCAATGTAGC
>BQNB010162835.1:0-11985 GCA_026074375.1 Tanacetum coccineum | reverse complement strand
ATCTGCATACACGTTTACGAAATTGTTTACGTACTCATTACACACTCAATTACTTGATTTATATCACACTCTTTTCTACTTATGGATTTAAGTACTCAAAGCTATTTACGAATGCAATGGTTACTTTTACTTTGGACACAAATACTTTATGTGAGAATTTCCCTTTTTACGTGGTTTGCCTAAGTTACTCTATTGCCATGAAGTCCCCCTATCATGAACCGTTAATTTTCTTGACCGGATGACCGGTTGAGGGAGCGCGAATGCTGTGAATAGATCTATTGGGATTGAACTCCCCCGTCCGGGTAGATAACAACGCACTACCATGTCAACGGACGCATTTCATTTGAGGAACTAGGTGTTAGGCAATGCATCTACCGGGGCACCAAATTATAACAACATATACTTAAGGCTTCGGTGTCATGAGCTTAGTGCAACGTAAATACCCACCCCATTTTATGTGAAGTTATATCTCCTATAACTGTCACATACGTTTTGAAGTCTTGTGGTCCATACTACTTTGGTTGTACGTTTCTGATTACTGAACACTTTTCATAATACTGTGAGTGAAGCAGTATTTATTAAAACGTTTTTGGATACTTGTAAATGTTTTGCTTAAACCTATGAATTCACTCAACTTTATGTTGACCGTTTTAGCATGTTTTTCTCAGGTGCTTAGCTTTGGACTTCTTGATGTGCTATGTGGAGTCTACGTGCAATATGATACTCTTTCAAGACTTATCAAAATATCATACTCATTGTCTTTTGAAAACCAAATTATGCTTCCGCTACATTTTACTTACGCTTCTGCAAATGTTTAATCTCCTTTAAATATTGTAAAACTTATTTATTTTTAAACAATGCAACGAGTTATGATTTTTAAAACGTCCATTAGTGGTCGTTCTCTTGTGCCTTGTGTTCGGATTATGATGACGTCACGCCCTCGGACACGTATTCCGTCCAGGCCCCGTCTGGGGGTGTGACAGATTGGTATCAGAGCCAAGGTTATAGAGAACCAGGTAGATATCTAGGTAGAATATCTAGGTCTGGACTATAACCAGTATGTGATCCTTACGTGCTTTTATGTGTGCCTTATACGTGTTTTTGCTATGAGCTTACGCTTATCTTTTCTCTGCGATTATCTTTTCTCTGCGGTTATCTTTTCTCTGAGGTTATCTTTTCTTTGCGGTTATCTCTTCTCCGCGGTTTACGTTCGCCTTACGTTTATTCCTCTATTTACTTATATGGAAGTTGTCTATATAAATATTAAACCTTTCTAAGACATTGTGGATGACACAATGGTCTCTAAAATTTGTCTAAGACATTGTGAGCGATGCAATGGTCTCGAACTTATTATTCATAACCTTATACAATATCGTATTACGCGAAACCCGACACGGTTATGTTTACATGGAATTATGTATGAATCTAAGTTTCACAAGTCTTGTATGGGCGGGACTTGTAACTGGAGGTTTAATATGGTAATTGCTATGTAAACTCGTTCATATAAACATAAGCAACCCTTAAAATTTTTCTACACTCTTAACAAGCATTCCATTATAAAATCTAAGTTTTCATAAGGTTGCATTTCGGGCGTATTTGTGACGCATTTTGACACGGCCATTCGATTTACCATTATTAATGTATCATTTCACTCAGGTGAGTTCATAGTCTCGCATTTCAATCTATTCATTGTTTTTAAACCCGCTGAGGGGAATACATTCGCTCGTTTACAAAATTGTACTATTTTTTACTATAGTACAATTATCTTTCAATATTTCGTTGAGTTCATGAGTTCTCTTTTCTCTACTTGCTTTATTAAATTACGGGGAGATTACATGCTTGATTTCTTTGGACTCAAGTGTTTTCAAAACTGTATGCTATTTCTGATCACTTATTGCCTAAGTTACCGTATGCCAGTTAAGTCCCCTTTATATAATGAACCGTTTTTTTAATTTCCTGCTGGGTATCACGCGAGTGTTATGGATGATCTAGCGAGATTGACTATCCCCTGTCTAGGCTTGTGTGGTTTCTAAGTTGTCCATTGGGACGCATTGAACATGTAGAAGAATAATTCGGTTAGGTGTAGGATGTAGATAACAACAAGTTCTTATCAGTGAAGAATTCATAGGATGTTTAACGCATGACATATGATATTACTGGGAAAACGCTCGTTTTTTTAGGATTGGGATAGATCTATCGAGATTGACCATCCCCGTCTAGGCTGTGGTTTCTAGTTGACCATTGACGCATTTAACATTAGAAGAAAATTCGTAGGATGTTTAACAACATCTGTATCTGTGAAAATTCGTAGGATGTTTAACAACATCTGTATCTGTGAAAATTCGTAGGATGTTTAACAACATCTGTATCTGTGAAATTCGTAGGATGTTTTTGTAACATCTGTATCCGTGTTGGGGCACAAACCTCGAGTACTGGTTTGATTACAGTTTATTACGTTAAGGTTCGGTGTCATGAGCTTAGGGCAATAATACAATGTTTTTGACTTTTGAATGTGTTTCATAGTCTACTATTACTTCGATCTTGTGGTCCACTACTGAACATTTCTAGATTTATTAAATCACTACTTGGATTTCGGATGGATTTCGGAAATAACACTTTTTAACGCTACTTTTTCTAATGAAATATTTCTTGAATTATTTCAACACTACTTTTACCTAAACCTATGAATTCACCAACATTATTGTTGACGTTTTAGCATGTATTTTCAGGTTACTATTTTGCTAGTGGAGCATTGGGAGCATTCGAGTCGCGCGGATATATATATTTTTGAAGGCTTAATAACTTGAGTACCTTGGATTTGTAGTAGGCTTGATCAACAACACGACCTTCGTGAATGTTGCGATTTTCAATGGATTTGTAGAATTTGGCAATTGTGGGGGAAATGCCGGGGATTTTGGATACTTTTGGGATGTAGGATTTGGTGAGGGATATATCAGTGGAAGTGGCTTTTGGCATTTTATCACAATTGATGTTGTTGATTGATTTATTTGTAATTTCCCCTTGCGAATTATGGTTAATTGGATGATTTGAAGTTTGATTTTGGTAAATATGGTGGTGGGTTTTTCGTCACAGTAGGTGGAAGAGGGAAGAAGGAAAAAATGGTGTTTGGCTATGTATTTTTGAATGAAAAAGGGAAGTTTGTTTTTCCAGTGGCCGGCCCCCTTAAATAATTAAGGGGGCCGCCCAACTTACACGGCCGGTCCCCTTAATTTTAAGGGGGCCGCCCTATGAAGAAAAAGTTTCTTGTTCGGTATACGTGTATTGTAATGTATCTGTTATAAGGCATCATAACATAAGACAGGATTTCTTCAACATTGGTATATGAAAACACAATACCCTCTTGCCAGGGAGACCAAAATCCTACTTCTTGTAGTAGCGATAATTATTGGATTGTTAAGAATTTAGAACGTACCGGAACATTCGTCTCTAATTGGATTATAAACCAAGAGAATAGGAGATTTCCTTCAATACACTTACTTTTTAAGAGGTAGACTCACGCAAATTATGAGAGTCTACGTATCGACAAAACTTTTGATGGACCTGAAGTTTAAGCAATAGGAGTTGGATATGCATCGATAGTTACTAGTAAACAAGTTGTTAATAGGATTGGTACGTTGGAGCGAGATAACTTGAGACTCGAAGGCACGTTATGTGTTGAGAGAAAGCGAGTGACCGACGCCGGCGTAGTTATGGTCATATTATTAAAAGGAATTGTTAACGACCAAGTTCCTCCCCTGGAGAGTTCCGATTATTGTTCGTCAAAGAAGGATGGTTCTATCAGGATGTACACTGACAAGCCGGAAAAATTTTTTTTAATAATGCTAAAACGTTACCCGTTATCTAGTATAGACGATCTTTTCGATCAACTACGAGGATGTAGCGTCTACTCAAAAATCGACCTAAGGACTAGCTACTACCAACTGAAAGTTCATGAATATGAACTCGAACCCGTTAAATCGCTGGAAATCCTTTAAAAAGATCTCGAAACACGATCGTGTCTTACCACTCAATAGAATCTTAAAGCCTCGCTTGAACTACCTTATCTCATTCTTAAGTTATTACTTTTTTTCGTAAGCTCCTCCCATTTGTTTTATTCTGGAGATATTGTTTCTTGAAATGTCCACTCTCCGCATTTCGTCACCGTTTGTTATAGTTATCGTTGCTGTGTATTCTTATACTTTTGATTCACGACTCCATATGTTTGTGCTATGATTTTTTTTAATTTATTAAAATGAATAAATATTTTAATAAAGATTTTTGATGATTTCAGATATATAAATTGTTCTTGTTGAGAGGTTGTGAGATTTGTGAGTTGCAACAAAGATGGCAATGAGGTTAGGCTTGAATTACAGTGAATCTGGTCGATTAGTTTTGGCATAAAAGAGTTTTGGATAGTTTGGAAAATATGGCAGTGTTATGGTCAAGTTTTTGGTCATGCCCTATGGTGTGATTTATATAAATTTTGTTGATGGTCCGAGTTTTAAATGAGGGTAGCGGAAGGTTTACGAATGTTTCGAAAGGGGTAGTAAGTGTCGAAAGTCTAGGGTTATTGTCGGGGGGGAGCGCCGGTTGTTGTTTTTTTAGTATCGGGGGGTCGGTTGGGGGGCTGTATTTGGTGTGTTGTAGGTGGGAGAGGGGGGATGGGAGTTGTGTGATTTTGGGGGTGTGGGTGTGGTGAAATCGTGCAGTAGGTTGGAGGGGGGTGTAGGATGGGGGGATTGTGGGGGGGGGGGGTTTGGGGGGCTTTGATAGTGGGGTCGGGGGGGGGTTTGCGTTGGGGTGTAGTGGTCTAGAAATGTGTGGGTTTAGTTATTTAGGGAAATTTTTGGGTTTCATGGCGTGTTTGGGTTGGGTAGGTATAATCAATTGTTCGGAAGGTATTATAGGTTATGTAGGATGCTTTCGGTTGTTGAGGAGTTTGTTTTTTTTTATATGGGGGGGGGGTAGTTTAGTTTGATTGTATTTTTTGGATTGGGGGGGAGTGGGAAGTTGGGGGGGTAGAGTGGAATAGGGGGTGGGTGGGGGGATGGGGTGGGGGGGGCTAGTTAAGGGATTATTATTATTTCTCGTTTAGGGTTTTCAACCATAAAACCATCCCTCCTTTCTATTAGTAAATTTAAAACAACCAATCAGATTTAAATATCTAATCTCAAATAATCTCTTTTATTAGCTAAATAGAGATAATACTTATATTAGTCTTACTATATTAATGTTCGTGATCTTTAAGATCTCAGAATCCAATCAAACCCAAATCACAAATCCATTACAAAAAATCACAAAAACCTATCAAAAAACTTAATTCACAACACACCCAATACCTCAAAAAACACCCCCACACAAATATTAACAAAATTACCTACTCCCAAAATATAACAATACTATCCAAACCCACCAACAAAACAACTCCATACAACAAAAATCAAAAATAACACTAAATATAAAACCCATTAAATACAATTTATTATTTATATCATATTTAAAAACCTTTTTTAAATATAATAATTTTATACGTATCAATCACTCGCACATTTCGATCCTAATAATATATTTAAAATATGAATTATACAAAACAAAATCAAAAATAAAAAATCATATAACATAATTAATCAATCCCTCTCATATACTTCTCTTATAAAATATAATTTCACATCTTATCACTCTACCAATAAAATCTTTATTATCCTATAAACCAATCTTTAAGCTAAACCACAAATATATCACATCTTATAACATTCATACCCCTCATTACTAGACAAAAAACAATTATCTTAATATAATCCTTCTCTAACTAAAACAATCCCAACCCCACCTTCATTTATACTTATATATTTCACAATCTTAAATTCAACTATTCTAAATAAATAAACGCGCTCCATACCAACTATTAATACCACCCAAACCACCCCCACACCCACATTTCGTCAACCACGCCCCCATACTAACCCTCATCTCCCCCCCCCACCCACCCCTATCCATAAACCATATACTCCCACTCACCCCCCCACCCACTCTCCACCCACACCTCCACCCACCCACCCCCCACCACCTCCCAAAATCTCTATCCCACCTCCCCCCTCTACCCTATATCAATCTCCCCCCTAGTACATACTTCGTTCCAAAACTTTTTCGACTCCATTCTCTTTACTCCACACCTCCCCTCCCTCTATTCACCCCTCACGCACTTCAATGCCTACCCAACAACCGCCCCTTAAAACCATTACCACCGCAACAATCACTTACACCTCATAACACTGTCGTCTTTCTCCCTTCACATAAACAAATTCTGTAGTACAATTTCTCCGTCCATTCTATGAGCCACACTTCTCTCCGCCCTCTCTTAGACGTCTCTCGGCGCATCTATCTCGAGCTCGAGTACTATTTTCCTTTCTGTAGCTGCATTAACTTCGCGCGACGCTTTACTCGAACCTGAGAATAAATTCAGGCTTCTTATATTCACACTTATCGCAATAACTCACCCCCTTACAGACGCAGATCAAACCATCCCTTCGCGAAACGCGCGTCGCTCATCTCAGCACAACTTTCACTCTATTAAATCTAATTCTCTTCTTCTTACGCTCTTTACAAGCGAGACCTCGATATAAATCTCACTTGAATTACAAAAAATAATTCACAAAAAATAATCCAAACTACCTCTCCCCCTTATCAGAACACTCAAGACACAAACATCCCAACACTCCTATACAGTGCGTTTGGTTTTTTGTGGATAACGGCCCAAAGAGGTGCAGTATTGGTTCCCCGCCCAACATTTTGTTCTACCCCTCCCCCCCCCCCCCCCCCCCCTCTCTACCCTTCTGGATTTTTGGTAATTTTGCTGATGATTTTATCATCCCAACGGGGCGTTGGGGTTTTGTTGTTACACAGTCTTAGGGGCGTTTTGCATTTGTGATTAAGACTTGCCCCCTAATAGGCAGGGCGTTTGGTGGTATTTAGCAGTTGGTGTGTTGGTTGCTTTACTATAATATGTAGCGTTATTTGTAATGTTCTTAAGTTCTTAGATTTTTATTGAAACCATGATAGGTAATTTTTCTTAACACGGATGAATAAAAATGGGATAATTACATTCGAGTTTGTGTCCCCCCCCCCCCGCCCCCCCCCCCCCCCCCCACCGCCCCCCCCCAAACACCCCCCCCCCACCCAATACATGGAGGAGAACGTTGTTTTTTTAAAACGGCTTAAAGGTATGCCGAAATTTTAAAAAGTGTTATACTTAGTAAATTTTCATTAAAGTTTATATTATTTTAGAAACCAGATAAATGGACAAAGTTATATAGTTTTAAGATTTTTAAAAATGTAATTATACACTAAGCGATATAATAACGAAAACTATACTCTTACGAACGATACAACTAGTTATACTTAAAACGCGTAACGATAATTCTAATTATAAAATATTATTTTATAATTCCCAACTATAACCTTTGTAAAGTCTTTAAAAACGTCATATCAAAATTCTTTGTAACTTATAAAATGTGTATTTACTTTTACACAAAAACTTTTTATTATTTAATGGTTGATTTTGAAAAAAGTGTCGATTATATTATTACCTTTATTTTAATCACGTGTCTTTATAATACTTTTAAAGTATTATATATTGCGACTTATTCTTTGGTGTTTGTCTTTATTATGTATTCGCATATATGAATTATATAAATTGTTTCATTTTTCATATGTAATATATATGGGGAATATATTACGTACTTTGCGTATGTTTTTCGATTTATTTTATTTAACCAACCACCAAACTCATCCAACTCGAAATCCAAATCCCTTATCAACGTGTCGCGTTGATCCATCGAAATAAATAAAATTCAATATCCTAAACTTGTGGGATTTAGCCGTTAAGTAAGCTGCTATCTTCTTGTCGAGGACATTCTGTTTCCGTTTGTGCTGTGCTTATTATTTGCATTTATCGCTAGTTGCTCTGCAACATCATAGGTGAGTTCAATAGCACACGTTCTTACTTGTTTTATATTACCTTATTACTTTTGGGGTGAGAAAACATGTTGTTTACAACTCGATTATTCACTTGGAAATTCAAACTCGTATACGTTGATTACAAACTGGTTACATGATGATATCCACTCGTTTTTATTTGGATATAAGTACTTTAAGCTTTTTACAAAAAACTGTTGGTTGTTTTTACTAGGGGACCATAAAGTACTTGCGTGGAGACATCCCTGTTTACGTGTTGCACTAATGTTAAGCGTTTAGACCACATACTGCCCCCCCGATTAATATCATGAACTGTCATCTCTTGACTGGAGGATCCGGTCGATGTGAGCGCGAAGTGAATAAATAGATTATTGAGACTAATGTATCCCTATCCGGTTATGTGAGTAGCGCTCACTTACCCTCGGGAGTTGCGCCCAATAAACGGATATATGTCATGTCGTACTAGTTAGGTTGTCTTTGGTCAGACACCTGGAAGGGTAAACAAATACTTATAGCAATGTACATGCTATCTTGCGTAATTAGCTTCAGTGTCATGAGATTTAGTGCAACGTAAATACCCACCCCCATTTTATGTGAAGTTATATCTCCTATAACTGTCACATACGTTTTAAAGTCTTGTGGTCCATACTACTTTGGTTGTACGTTTCTGATTACTAAACACTTTTCATAATACTGTGAGTGAAGCAGTATTTACTAAACGTTTTGGATACTCGTAAATGTTTTGCTTAAACCTATGAATTCACTCACTTTATGTTGACTTTTTTTTTTATTGTGCATGTTTTTCTAAGGTGCTTAGCTTTGGAATTCTTGATGATGCTTATGTGGAGTCTAACGTGCAATATGAGACTTTCAAGACTTTATTACCATTCTACTCGTTTTATCTTTGAAAACCAAATATGCTTCTGCTATATTTTATTTTTCGCTTCCGCAAATGTTTAATTTTCCTTGTAAATGTTGTAAACTTATTTATTTTTAAACTATGCAAGAGTTATGATTTTTCAAAAAACGTCATTAGTTGGTCGTTCTCTTGGTTTGGCCTTGTGTTCGGATTATGGATGACGTCACTCCCCCTAGGTACGTAAATTCCGTCTAGGCCATGTCTGGGGGTGTGACAATATGTATTAAAAAAACATAGTTGTTCTAAGATTTGTAGAAATTGGAAATACAATAATTTTTTTCTTTGAAGGTGATGCATGTATGTTTATATAAGGCGGTGTTGCAACGAACATATTGAGGCGTGTGTAAGGTTTTTGTGTGAAAGAGAAGGTAGAGTTCATGATGATACTGAAGAACATAGGTAGATTCTTACGATTATTGATGATTTTCATGTATTTTTTTATTTTTAAAAAGCGTGCATGTATGTTTTTGGTGGTTCTGTCAGTTCTGCCACTAAGATTGGTTCTGAAAAGAAAGTCCCCCTATATATATATATATATATATATATATATATATATATATATATATTAAGTGAAAAAGTTAAGGGACTAACGGTGAAAGTCAACGCAAAAATCAAGAGACCATTACTATAACTTTTTTAAGTGAAAACGATGTCAAGGATTAACGGTAGAAGTCCACGCAAACAACATGGATAATTAGTGTAACTTTTTAAAATGAAAACTGGTCAAACAAGTCATATTTCAGTCAACATTACGTAGATTGAACAAAATTTGAAAGAATTTTGAGGATAGTGGTAATAAATTTAGTTGGTTACGTATGTCGGTCTTTTGAAAATATTATCTTGCGTATCTATAGCTTTCACCCTATATGTTATATCTTGGATTTTGAGGATAGTGGTAATAATACGGATCTGAACAAATAGGTTCGATGATGAATGTGTACGGATTTGAACAGTTGGGTTTGTTAGATGTAATATGATTTTTGTTTTACTTTCATGGTTTTGAGTATTTGTGAATTTTGTTAGATATAATATGGACGTGAGAGAAAATAGTGTAAGATTATGATGTTTTTTAATTGGGTATTTTAATTTGATAATGAATGTGGAAGATTTTGGTTGTGAATGTGAAAATGGTTATGGTGCTAAAATGGGAAGGTGATGATTGGTTTTTGGATATGACAGTGGTGGTAGCCGGATATTGTAGTAGAAAATGGTGGTTGGTGACTATAGTTTGAAAAGAAGTAAGAAGATGAAGCTAAAGAAGAAGATGAAGTACTGGGTTAAATGACAATTATACCCTCACGTCCATGGTACATGCGAGATTTAACGAACGTTAGTGCGGGCCGTTAGAGTGAGGGACCAACGACAGAAAACGTTTCCCACTTAAGGACAGACGGTGCATTTTTTTCAGTCAAGAACGATAGGTTGCGGTCAACGCAAACCACAAGGACGAACGGTGTAGTTTACTCTTTTTAAAATTACAAATCACATGTAAGAAAAGATAGATTTATGTTCAACATGATATTGCAATTAGTTTGACTAAACGATTAAAAGTTTATAAGGAACTTAATTTTTAAAAAGAATGAAGCAATTGAGTTTTCAAAACTTTTATTTAAAAATCAGTCGCTGTAGTCGTTTCACTTGATTGTTGATTTTTGTATAATTTTTAACCTATTGAACCAAACTCATCGAGGATTATGTGGAAAATTATGCAATCCATGTTATCTCAATCTATAAACTATCTATAATACATGTTCAAAAAAAAATCTATAATCTATAATACTACTTATAAAGAGTGAATGTCTATTCTTCAAATCTTGAAAACATTAATGTAGTTTGTCTAAATTACCCCTTAATACATCTTAATCTTAATCAATTACTGGCAACTTTTTAA
Organism: Tanacetum coccineum; assembly: GCA_026074375.1. Classification (NCBI taxonomy): domain Eukaryota; kingdom Viridiplantae; phylum Streptophyta; class Magnoliopsida; order Asterales; family Asteraceae; genus Tanacetum; species Tanacetum coccineum. Next base: position 1,201 of record BQNB010162835.1, on the reverse strand, counting down.
AACTACTTATAAAGAGTGAATGTCTATTCTTCAAATCTTGAAAACATTAATGTAGTTTCCCACGAACCTAGAGATTGTGAGTTCAAGCCTCGGTGGAGGCATGTGTGAAATATAATGTGAGATATATGGTATAGCTTGTGAAAAAATTGTCGTTCTATTTTTTTTTAAAACACATGCTTTGTATTTCAAACAATACACGCTTTACACAAAAGGTCGAACCAGAATCACGATATCTCAAGTATAATTATTTGTCGCTATACACCTGTTAGATGATAGGTTAATTAAGGCTTAACCTAATCACGAGCTTAGGGTCCATTAGGTTTAGGGTCATGTTAGCTTATTTTACAAGTCATGTTCTATTATAAATAGACATGAAATCTCATTATGTAATTGATGATCGTTAAGATATGTATCAAACAAATAACCCTCAATAATATATATAAAATACATATACATATGCAAAGTATCATACAAATTATTCTTAGGAAAGAATAATAAGTAATCAACACGGGCATCGTTCTTCTCGGTGAGAGGTGAATGGAAATTCACGTTCATGTCGCAATTCGAGCTTGATTATCATTAAAGATTTGATTTTGGATTCTAAAACTAATGATGCAAAGGGAAAACACATAAAGGCAAGCTAAACTAAAAATAAAGGCTAATTATAAATCCTAACGACAATTAAAAATAAAACAATTAAAAATCAAACACAACTAATTAACCAAATATGACAAAATAAAGCTCTTAAAACTCTAAATGCAAATTTCTTAAACTTAAATGATAAAATTAACTTTTAGAAAAAAGAAAATATTTTTTTTTGGATTTTTATTATTTCTAAAACTATTTTTAAAGCTTTTAAAACTAAAAATTAAATTAAAAATATTAAATGAAAACTGAAAAATATAAAAATATAAAAAAAATCAGAAAAATTCTAGAACTTATTCTAAAGGTTTAGAAAGAAAAATGGGAATCACAGCTTATTCCAATAAGCTGTGAAAATTCAAATAAGCAAATAAGCCTAAAACTAAACTAAGGTTAAATATTAAATGGTGCAAGCTTTTAAATGAAAAAGACCTAGGGCAGTTGGTTTAGGTGTTGTGTGTGTAAAGGGAAGGTCACAGGTAGGGGTGTTATCGGGTCGGGTTATCGGGTTATCGGGTCATATCGGGTCGGGTCATGTCGGGTTTCGATTTTTAAAAGC
>BQNB010162834.1:0-14512 GCA_026074375.1 Tanacetum coccineum | reverse complement strand
AGCGCGAATGTTATTTAATAGATCTATTCGGGAAAAGACCTCCCCGTTCGGGTGACTAGCTATCACCGAGAACGAACGTTATAGCATCTCGAATTTAGGATGTTTTTCGGGTTGAACATCTAATTAGGAAGAAATTGCAATATATAGTTTAATTGCAAGAAAGATCGTCGAGCTTCAGTGTCATGAGCTTAGTGTAAATGAAATCTAGTTTTTGTGAGATCTGCATGTGTTGCATTATCACTAAAAAGTCTTGCGCTCCTACATATTACGATTTATCAAACCTATGAATTCACCAACATTTTTGTTGACGTTTTTAAGCAATGTTTTCAAGAGATCAATAGGCATGGGATGCCAAGGATGCATTGGGTTACATTTTGGATTGCACGCTTAAAGATTTAGGTGCATCATGTTTTGGGGAAATGCAGTGTCAACTTTTGTAATATTCAACAATGAACAAGTAAAGCTATATGCTTTTGTATTAAGTCTTTCAATTAAATCCAATGTATCATTTTAAACGACATTTTGTGTCGTTCTTATATATCTTGTGCTGTTGATCTTGAAGTAACACGCCCCGGACCCTTATTCCGCTGCGACCCAATTTGGGGGTGTTACAATGAATTTGGGTGAAGACTACTAGTCATATTCTTTAGCTTATTCGAGTTAAGGTTTGAATGCAATCATATGTGTCTATCCCGTCGTTATGGGTGTGTATGTGTGATTTTGTCGCCTTTTTGGTATATTGGTATCGATAGAGATTAGAAAGAGTGATCAAACCCTTTAAGCCTTTTTAAACCCAATTTACCTTTATAAACTTTGTTGGTCGAAATATTACGATATTTAATCTATACATTCTCTTTGTGTTTTGGTGATGACAAACATGTAACTTATAACACATAACGTAAAGTGCTCAAGTTACTCGTAATCACAAGTCATCAAAGTATTCATACAACAACATCCATCGTCGTCTCAAGTCTGCTTCAACTAAGTTTGCACTCGACGTAAATCACTTAAAGGTATGAATAAATAAATGCTTAATTTATTTAATGATCAAAGGAATTTAATTTTTTCTAAACCTTACATTTTTTACAAAATGTAACAAAAAAATTTAAAACTTATACAAAATATTTTTGTATTTACAAGAAATGTTTTATTCAAAATAAATATTTTGAATTCAATTTTCCCCCTCAAAAATGAATAAAACTGCTCTAGAAAAAACCTCCTTTGGAAAAGATAAAATTGGGAGCATCCTACTATGGGCGGCCCCCTTATAGATATGAACGGCCCCCTTAGTAATAAAGGGGGCGGCAATGGAGCTAAGGGGGCAGGCCATGTAAAACGACTCCTAGTTCTGCCTATAAATAGTGGACTGTTCCCTACGGATTTTTTGCCTTTTGCACCCATTTTCTTTATGTCCCAAATCAGTTTATACATCTCACACATATTCTAAAAACCTTTGATCATTTAATTATAAGCATTTATTTCCAAGTGATTCAAGCTTATTCCTCCAAGTGAAAGAGAATAATACTCGTAATCGCCAAGATACAAAATATTATAGTTTAGGTTGTGTTTACGTAACGTAATTACGATTTTGTTGTATGATGTAATTCATTCATATCTCTTGTTGAAGAAACATGTAATCTAATGATCTACCAAGAACAAGAGAGAGAGATGTGGGTTGTGATGTTTAGTGAGAGAAAGTATATGGAATGGATGAAGTGTTATTACTATGCGGAAGATGAAAAAATGAAACAACCAACCCCTCTCTAAGGCTAGGAGAGGGCATATATAGTTACTTGATGGCCTGCCCATGGGCTATGATGGGCTTCCCATGGGCCTTGGGCCGGATTAGCTTCTATACTTAACATGACACAATATTACAACTTGGAAGTGACCGACACTTTTTGTGTTTCCAACAATCTCCCCCTAATGGAGGTCACTCTATTTTCCAAAACTTTAAGCCTAGCATACAATGCTTTGTCTTTAGTCTTTAGCTCGTCCTTTTGACATTCTCCTGTAAGTATGTTGTACATAAGCAATCTGATTCGAGATAGATAACGTTACTAGCATATTATGCCATCAATTAAAAGTGAGGATCGCCCTTAGACTTTAAGATTTCAGGTATCCATCTTTGATACCCAAGATAATTGATGCCTTTAGCCTGTTCAAGTTAGGGTTTTATTGTAATCATATATGTTTATTCCGTCATTACGAATGTGTATGTATGGTATTTGTCGCTTTTTCTGGAACAGTGATATTGGTTGAAAATTATGAGTGTGCCGGTGATTTGTAAATTCTAGAACTTGTGCTTGAAATCTTTTCGAGACCGCAGTAAGATCACGCTTGCGTGATATAAACATTTTCTGATTAAGAGGTATTATTAAAATGGAAAATATAAATGAATTACTTTGTTGAAATCACTTTTTAATTAAATCATATAAAATTTTATCCGTTCGAAGTATTACGCAAAGTGTTCTTATCATAAGTATGGGGGGAAGCAAGTTCCCCCAAGACTATGCAAAAAAAGAGAAAGAAGAAGTCTGAATGTCTGAATATCACCTAAACAAAGAAGTTCGATGGAATAACGGATAAGATGGATTATTATTTAAATATAAACTCTTTTCAACAAAACAAACCCGAAACTTACTTGTATGTAACCTTTTATGAAGATAATGTCTGGTGCTTACGCCATGTCGGTGGAGTTTAGTTTCTAGTACAAGCTTATGGTAATTTGTACATTTCATGACTGTGCATTTGAGTGACTTCTGTTTATTACCCATTTCACTAAATTAAGCGTGAGTGAAAAATAAAACTTATCTGAAATTTCGTGAGTTGCTTTGTTGCGTTATCTGTGCTTATGATTTCTAAATCTAATGAAACAAAATTCTTTCGGTTTGATTGCTTAAGGGCAAGCAATAAGCTAAGTATGGGGGGGATTTGATAACTCTCCAAATATACATAAAATATCCCTTAGAAATGCGAGAAATATATGTGCTAACGCAATAAATATTGCAAGAATTGGTCGTTTGTTATGTAAATATTGTTTCAGGACTAAAAGTGGAAGGAAGGACTTAACGTGCAAGAGATTTGGTTATTTACAACTAATAATCGTCAAAAGAAGAATCTAGAAAGGGACTGTTGATATTAAAGGCACAAGTGCGCCGGTTTTATTGTCAAGTGCGGCGCACTTGTCAGCGGGTTTAATGCAAATCATTTATTAGGGATGTGCGGCGCACTTTTATCCAAGTGCGGCGCACTTTATGTGTCAGTTACTAAAATGCCATCAATGATGCAACTCTTGAATTGCCCAATCATCACTATAAATAGAAGCACGAATTTAAAGGAAATATATCATTACACAACAAAAATCATCAGTTCATAAACACACTCAATCATTCTCCAAGAGTTGGAGTAAGTTCTTAGGAAGATTTGAAAGGTAAAACCTTCATCTTCATCTTTTCCGGGATAGAAGAGCAAGCAAAGTTTCGTAATTTTAGAAGTTGGAGGTGCTAAACATCAGTTATTATCTTTGTTATAAGAAGAAATTGTTATATTGGATCTTTTGCTCTTGAAATTTGGTAAAGAAACATGTTTCCATCTTTTTATAATATGAATTTTAGATCTATTCTACTTGTTAAATGTGTTGCTATTATGATTGTTGAGTAGTTTAACATGTTTCGTTAGGAACTATTTGAATATAATGGATCAAACTTGACTAATCGAATGAACTTTTGATATGAATAATATAAGCTTGATGTTCTTGGACTTGGATGTAACACCCCCAAATTGGGTCGCAGCGGAATAAGTGTCCGGGGCGTGTTACTTCTCAGATCAATAACACAAGATATATATAGAACGACCAAAAAGTCGTTTGAAAACGATACATTGGATTTAACAAAGTAATTGTTACATAAGCCCGAAGCTTAACTTGTTCACTTGATCAAAATACAAAGATTTTCCGCCCATAACAGATAACAAAATGAAATGCGACAAAATCTTTAATGCATGACATCCAAATCAAAACCACCAATGTATCCATCGCACCTCGTGCTTATTGATCCCCTGAAAAACATTGCTTTAAAACGTCAACAATAATGTTGGTGAATTCATAGGTTTGATAAATCATATATTGTAGGACCACAAGATCTCCCAAGTGTATGATAATGCAACAGATGCAGACATCATATAAATGTAATTACGTTGCTCTAAGCTCATGACACTGAAGCTTGACGTGTATGGATGCCAAATTAATGGCCTACATTGCCCGTGGTGATGTTCTAACCCGCAACATCCTATATTCGACATGGTATACGTTCGTTTCCCTAGTGATAGCTAATCACCCGAACGGGGTTGTCAAACCCAATAGATCTATTTATAACATTCGCGCTCGTAATTAACAGTTCATGATAATGGGCTCAGATTGGGTTATCGCTACTTACGCAACATGTAATCATAATGTGAAACTTAACCACTTGTGTCCAGTTGTAAAACATTGCATGTTTTTCACCCCAAAAACTTTGTAAAACAAAAGCATGTAAAACGTGGGGCTATGAACTCACCTTGAGTTCTGATAATCCAAATATCGCAGATAAAGCGTCACGTAAAAGATCAAATGCAACCTAAATTATCATAGGTCGTATAAGTACCGAGTACTTTAATGGATAACGATTGAATATAATCCTATAGTGGATACATCGTACTATCGTTCGGGCTATCATAATTAAAGAGGTCATGACATGACGTACGAGGAGTTAGGACACTTTAAATCGTAAATCCAACAACTCGTCGATACGCCATCCGAAGAGGCCTCATTATGAAACTCCCTAGTAATATAGTACTTTGATAACCACATAATATTCTATATAGCTCAATCACCAACTAATGGTTTTGGTAAAATTGTGTTTAAGAAGTTAAAACGTTTATAATTACCGTTTTAGCAAAACTGGCGTAACTTTCGCGTTTTAAACCCGATTCTCGCGTTTCTTATGCCCATCTTTTCGTATTAAGACGGGTTATCGATATTTGACATTTTCATAAATTTTTTCCCCTGATGAACAGTAACTTTTACTGTTCATAACAGACATGAGTTTTATACAATTCGTATTTGTTGTCGTAAAACCCGTAAATGTCGTATTTTATTCGTTATAGCTCCGTTTTTAACGATTCTTTCGAGGACGTTCTCGTATTTGAAAGTTCTATACTTTTAGGAGGTTTACAAAAATATAACTTTCTGTCATGAATAGTAACTTTTATAAAAATAGTTTTATAAAAGTATTAATTGTCGTAAACTCGCGAAATTCATAACTCGTTCGTTATTAATTGAAAAATTACGATTCTTATCATTTTGGAATCCCAAAAATATGTATAATTTGTTAAAAATATCAACACTTGCTGTTTATAATTTTTATAAAAATGTTTTTATAAAAATTCATTTACGACTTCGTTTATTAACGTATAACTCGTTTTTAACGTAACTTTTTCGTTATTAATCCGTTAACGAGTTTTCTTACATTTTTCGGAAACGTCTGGAAATGTATTATCTATAAAAACATAAAATAGTATGATCATAGCCACGAAATTTGTACATAATGTTGGTGAGCTTGTTGAATCCATGTTTAACCTTTTCGCCTTTATACTTTATTACTTTTGTATTTTACCACAAGTCTTATATATCATATATGTTATAAATATCATTTATATATTGGAGTCCATGTGTCCATAATAGTCCTCATATGTCCAAGTTACCAAGATTAACAAATCCATTATCACACTTTAAAACCATAACTTTACTTAAGTAACCCTTAATTTACTAGTTTTGTCCATAATCATTTTTATACATAACCAAGTGTGTACAAGTGTATTTCTTCCAAGATAACTTTATTTTAGTGTTCAAGTAACATTAATATGAGTCCATAATTAATATTAACATGTCTTATGTATTTCTTTATCTTGAAACATATTATGAAACTATAAAAACCCTAATTAACCCATAATCATTTTCATGTTTAACCAAGAGTGTAAATCACTTGTGTGACCATTTTAACATGATGTCATTAACATCATAAGGTATATAAAAGTGTACATTATGATGACAACAAATAAAAACTTCTTTTTATTTTCATGAATAAAACCTAAATGGTGATTTAAGCTAAATACAATAATCATGTGCATAAAAATGATAATTATAAAAACATAAAGAGTTTAAATGGACCTTATGAGGTATGATGATGATGATAAACTAGTGCTAAACCCTTGTTTAGCCACAAAACCAAAGCTTGCACAATAAACCCTTACTTTCTTAACCAAAAACCCTAACTTCCTTTTTCTTGAGTTATACTTGAAAAAGGGTTAGCCAATGCTTGGGATCACCTTAGAATAACTTATAATGGATGTGTATAAGTGTGTATGGGTTGTATAAAAATTGATATGGGTTTGTTAAAGGGGTGCTTGTTTGCCGAAGCAATATAGAGAGGAAAAGGAAGGTTTTTGTTTGATTTTTGTTAAGTGTAAAGTGTGTAAGTGTTATACTCTTATGTATAGATGTAAGTATGGTGCAAGGCATGGTCTAGGAGTCAAAGTAAGGTGCAAGTAATGGTCTTGGTCTTAGGTATGGCCTCAAGAGTCAAAGTATGCTAGGAATGGTGTGCCATAAATGAAGTATGGTGTGAAATTTGACCAAGTTGCAAGCATAATGTCATTTTTCATGTATATATTTGTATATGATGTATGATTTTCGGCAAAACAAAGATATACATGATATATTTATGTAATTTTTATGTATTGGGTATAAAAGTGGGTATTTGTTGAAGCGTAGGAAAGTTTTTGTGGTTCCGGGAGTGCCTAAACGCAATTTATCGCGAAACGTATACTCTTAACGTATCCGATAAAAATAAAATGAACAAAGTTAATAATTATCCTCAAAATAATTATATAACCCTTGATTGATGTAAACATTTAATTATTTGATGTCCGTTTACGCTAAACGCTAATTTTTAACTTACGCGATTTAACTATTAAAAATAAAAGTAAACGCGTACGAGGAAGAAAAATAAATAATTAGTAAAATAGATAACGTCGTAAAAGACCTGAAAATACGGAATGTTACAGCCACCACCTCACCCCCGACACCACTTTCGTCATCTCCACGCCACCTCCACATCGACACCACGACCTCCACCACAGCCGCGGCATAACAGCCGCGGACCACCACCACTTTCCCCGTGTTTGGATGGTTTTATTTTTGTAAAAACTAGTAATAAACTTTGTATGGTTTTGTTAGTTTAACTTGTTTCATTTTTGTTTGATTTGGTTTTAGTTTGTTCTTTTGATTCGGGTTTTTGATAGCAAAATAAGGGGTGTTTGTTTCTGCGTAAAAACGACCCAAATAGGGCGTTTGGTTCTGCGTTTTACTGCCCATATGGGGCGTTTGGTTCTGGGCTTAACAGCCCCTAAGGGGTGTTTGTTTCTGGGTTTTACGGCTATAAGGGAGTGTTTGGTTCACTGTTTTATCAGCGATAAGGGTGCGTTTGGTTTAACAGCAGAACCACTAGGGTGCGTTTGGGTTAATAAAAACCCCAAACAGGGGTGTTTGGTTTTGGACAGCCCACAAGGGGCGTTTGTTTCGCTGTTCAGCAAACCATAAGGGTGCGTTTGGGATAGCAGCCTCAATAAGGGGGTGTGTTTTGTTTTACTATATATTGTTATTTATTTTGCTACTTATTAATTTCGTTTAGATATATATTGCAACAAGCGGGTATTTTGCAACACGGATATTGCGACATCTATTTGATTAAGGGGAGAACGTTAAATTTTGTAAATATGGAAAAGTTTGTATCACACCAAATTGAGTCGCAGGGAAATATGGGCTAGCGGGCGTTGCGTATTCTATTCTCAGATATCAATACTAAGATTTTATATAGAAGACAAAAGTCGTTTGGAAAAATGATACTTTGGTTTTAACTAAAAGTTCATGTCGTTACATTAGCAGTAGCTTAACTTGTTCACAATTGATCAAAAATACAATGATTTCAGCCCATTGACAGATATACAAATTCGATGTGATAAAATCTTTTTAATGCACTGACATCCCAAATCAAAACCACAATGTATCCTATCGCACTGTGCTTATTGATCACACTGAAAAACATTGCTTTAAAACCTCAACAAATAATGTTGGTGAATTCATAGGGTTTGAATATTCTATATTGTGGCCTCAAGTTATCCCAAGTGTCATGATAATGCAACAGATGAAGATATCATTTAAATGTAAATTACGCTTGCTCTAAGCTCATGACAAGTGATGCATTGACATGTATGGATTGCCAATTAATGGCTCGTTTGCCCCGTAGGTGATGTTATAACCACGCAACATCTATATTCGACATGGTAACCGTTTCTTTCACTAGTGGATGTAATCACCGAAGGGGTTGTCAAAACCAATAGAATCTATTATAACTATTCGCGCTCTTAATTAACTGTTCATGATAATGGGGCTCAGATATGGGGTATCGCTCTATAGGCAAATGTAATACAATAATATAAAAACTTAACCACTTGTGTTCAGTTGTAAAACATTGCATGTTTTTCACCCCAAAAATCTTTGTAAAAACATAGCATGTTAAAAACGTGGGCTATTGAAACTCACTTGTGTTTTGATAATTACCAAATATAGCAGATAATGCGTACGTAAAAGGATCGAATGAAACCTCAATTTTTCATAGGTCGTTTAAGTACCGAAGTACTTTAATAAATAACATGGAATATCATAATACAGACAGTGAGACCTTTATTTATAATTCGTATTTGTCGTCGTTAAAACAGTAAATGTACGTTTTTTATTCGTTATAGATCGTTTTTAACGATTCTTTCTGTGGAAGTTTATCGTATTTGAAAGTTCTATATATTTATGTGGTTTACAAAAATTTAACTTTCTGTCATGAATAGTAACTTTTATAAAAATAGTTTTATAAAAGGATTAATTGTCGTAAACTCGCGAAATTCCATAAACTCGTTCGATTATTAAATTGAAAATTACGACTTCTTAATCATTTTGGAATCCTAAAAATATGTATTATTTATTAAAAATATTACCTTGCTGTTTATAATTTGTATAAACAAGGTTTTTATAAAAATTTAATTACGACTTCGTTTAATTAACGTATAACCCGTTTTAACGTAACTTTTTCGGTATTAATCGTTTAACAAGTTTATTACTTTTTTACGGAATCGTCGTGAATGTATTCTCTTTTAAATATATAAAAAGGGTAGGTTAAATTTCGAATTGTTGGACAGCTAGTCATTGATTGATGTTTGTTTAAAGTCCATTTTAACCTTTTCTTTATATTTACCACATTTTGTATTTTCCCAACTTCTAATTTATCAATATATATTATAATTATGGATCATCTATTTTTAAGTGTCATTGTTCATCCAAGTCTCATGTTGTACAATTTAACCTGTTAACCAAAACCACTTAAATATACTTTAAAAAACCTTAAACTTATTTATGCTAACCCTTAATTTACTAGTTTTGTCCACATAATCATTTTTATGTTTAACCAGAGTTGTAATTCATTTGGTGGGTAAACATTTTAACATGTGTCCTCACATCATAAGGTATATAAAGTGTACATTATGATGACAACAAATAAAAACTTCTTTTTGCTTGTTTATTATCTAGAATGGTGATTTACAGCTAAATAGGATTAATCTCATGCATAAAAGAAATTATAAGAACATAAAGGAGTTCAAATTAGACCTTATGAGAATGCTGATGATGATGATAAGTTCTAAACTTGTTAGACACAAAACCAAACTTGCAATTAATAAACAATTAGCCTTCCTTAACTAAACCTAGCTCCTTTTTTCTTGCTTATAACTTGGGAAATGGTAACCAAGCTTGCAAATGTCTTAGTCACTATCTAGAACTATTGTATATTGAAGTGTAAAGGTGTAGAAAATTTTGTATGGATTTAGTGTTGAAGGTTTGTTTGATAGCCGTGGCCAAGGCTTGGAGGAAAAAGAGAGGTTTTTGGTTTGATGTGTCTTAGGTTAGTGTTATAAGATTTACTATGCTAGCTTGTATGATATATTTGCATGTATTGTCTGGTCAAAGGAACATTATAGCATGTCCTAGGGTATGGCCAAGTCTTAGTCATGGGGTCAGAGATGGTCTTGCCATAATCGAGGTATGGAAAGGTATGGTCCTTTAAAGTAGCATGGTGTAGGTTTGACCAAAAATGAAATTCTTATCTCATTTTTCATGTATCTTTGTAAATGAGGCATGATTTTCGGTTTTTTAAAACTAAGTTATATATGATACTATTTACTGTAACTTTTATGTAATTGGGAATAAAAGTGGGTTATTGTTGAAGCGTTAGTAGGAAAGTATTTTGTCGTAGTTCCGGGGATGTACCATAACGCAATTTATCGCGAAACTTACGTAATCGATAAAAATAAAATGAATGAAGTAATAATTTATTCTCTAATTAATTATTACCCTTTGCTTTGATTGTAAAACATTTAATTATTATGATTGCCCCGTTTTACATTGAACGCTAATTTTTAGCATTAACGCGATTTTTAACTTTCATTCATGAAATTACGCAAGCAAACGCGTAAAACAATAAAATAAATAGTACATTTTTCGACGTGTCAAATGACGATGAATACCCACAGGGTTGTTTTTAGACTTCCCCGTATAAACGAGCCTTGTCCTCAAGGCTTCGATGCAGCACTTGGACGACGGTGCGGTCATGGTGACGAGGTGGGGGTAATTCTTTTTGAATTAGGTCTTCACGCTCCCAACGTGAACTAAGGGACCTCTCTTGGAGTTCCATCGAACTTTGGAACAATGGGATCGACTTGCTTAAACCGTTTTAACTTTCACGGTCCTCTATTTTCTACCGGTTCCTCATACATAAATGGAGTTTGTTGTCCAATTAAGTCCATCCAAAGGAACGATAATGGTTCGTCGGTTGGACAACTTTTTCAGATTAGATACATGAAAGTATTATGGACTCTGCTAACTTCTTCTGGAAGTTCAAGCTGAATCGAGCAACCTTACACTCAACCCTTTCTAACACTAAAGGTTCCAACATATAGGATTTTAATTCCCACCGTTTGCCAAAACGCACAACCCCTTTCCAAGGTGCGACCGTAAGTATGACTTTGTCTCCAAACTTGGAATTACATTGGCTTATGTTTCAATTCAGCGTTATCTCTTCTGTCGATCAAAGAGCAGCTTAGCATTATATGTTTGATCTGGTATTGATTTTCTCAGTGAGTCTCTTGGATCAGTTCTGGACGGTATTTGAAGTTCTACAAATTCAGTCAACAAACAGTGTGGACGACACTTACGACCTTAAAGTGCTTCAAATGGTGCGGTCCTTGATGCTTAGAGTGATAGCTTATTGCTTTTATGAGAACTTCGACAATGGCAAATGGTTCACCCAACTTTTTCCAAAGTCGATTGCACAAGCACGCAGCTTATCTCGAGAGTTTGATTTGGTCCTCTCGCTTTTGCCTGTCTGTTTGTGTATGTTACGCAGTACTCATATCCAAAATTTGTACCAAAGCATTCTCAAGTGACCTCCAGAGATTTGGATGGGAATTCGAGGGTCGCGATCACAAATGATTGGGACAGGTATTCATGCTCGAGAACCACCTCCTTTAGGTACAAATCTTGAAGTTTATCTAAAGGATCGGTCTCTCTCATTGGTGTGAAGATCGCAGACTTAGTGAGTCGGTCCACAATCACCCAAATTGTATCATAGCCTTGAGATGTCTTAGGAAGCTTCGTGACAAAATCCATGGTGATGTTGTCCCACTTCCATTCGGGAATCTTAGGCTGTACCAACAATCCTGACGGCCTTTGATGTTCGGCCTTGACCTTAAGAACAGGTCAAGCATTGTTAACATTAAGTAGCTACTGTCGGCTTTCTTGTTGGACACCAATATAATTCTTATGTCTTGGTACATTTTGTCTGAACCCGGTTTGAAATAGTAGAATTTTGATTTCTGGGATTTCGTGCATGATCACAGTTCGCAAATCGACAATAACAAGACGTAACCAAACTCCTGCCATTGAGGCACAGGGTTCCATACCGCGGGTGGTTCCAACTTTTGTTCTCTAATAGCTTTGGACAATTTAGATTTTCAACCCACACATCTACCCACTCAACGTCTTCACTCTTAATGTTCTCGGGTTTTCGTGCTTCGGTCTGAGCATTTAAGATCTGTTTGGGAAGATCCAAACTAATAGTCATAACCAAAGCTCGAACTCTCAACGGTGGTTCTCGTTCTTTCCTGCTCAAAGCATCAGCAACGACATTTGCTTTCCCTGGGTGATAACGAATATCGCAATCGTAATCACTTAGCAACTCTAACCATCGGCGTTCTGCCTCATTGTTAAACCGTTTTGACTAGTATGTCTTGTTTGGCAAACTCTTTGTGATCGGTGAACACCGTACACTTAGTTCCATATAAATAATGTCTCCAGATCTTGAGAGCGAACACCACTGCACCAAGTTCTAAATCATGAGTTGTGTAGTTTTTCTCATGAATCTTCAACTGGCGTGATGCATAAGAAATCACCTTCTCTCTTTGCATCAACACAGCGCCCAAACCCTTCTTTGAAGCGTCGCAGTATGCGATGAAATCTTCGCTTCCTTCAGGTAATGCAAGGATTGGTGCACTCGCCACACAACTTTTGCTTCATCAGTTGAAAAGCTGATCTTCGTTTATTCGCCCCATTCATAACTTACACACTTCTTCCTGGTTGAGCTTGGGCATTAGGTTTTGGCGGTTCTTCGAAACCCTTCAATGAATCTTCGATACGTATCCGCAAGACCTCAAAAAATTGAAGAATCTTCGTTGGGACTTAGGACGACGTCACCAATCTTTAATGGATTCAATTTTGGATGGATCCACATGGAATTCCTTCACTATCGATCACGTGATCCGAGGAACTGTAATTTAGGAATCAAAATTTAACATTGGAAACTTGGCTATATAACTCCTCCTTTAAAGCAATGTAAGAATTAGCTTAAGGTGTTCTTGTGTTCTTTCTTGCTCTTCGATATATCTGAATTATCTTCAATAAAGACAATTACGAATTTTTCAAGATGATGGTTAGATACCCGATTTCATAAAGGTCCATGAAAACGGCTGGTGCGTTTGTCATAAACCAACGAAATAAATTGAAATTCGTAATGGCCATAACGACGTTTCTGACGGCAGTCTTTGGAATGTCTTCTGCTCGAACCTCAATTGGTTGGATTACTGATTTTAAGTCAATCTGTTCGCAGTTAGACACTGACCCTTGGAGCTTGATCAATAGGGTCATCAATTTTTGGGTTGCGGTAACGGTTTTCTCGTTAATTTATTCACGTTTCCGGTAATACAAGCACATCCGGATGGACCCGTCCTTCTTTTTGACAAACAGGACCGGAGGCTCCCAGGCGAGGAACCTGGCCTTATAAGCCTTTGTTCAGGGATAGCTCCTTCCAATTGCATCAGATAAATCCTTCATTTCGGAAGGCGCCTAATCGATAAGGTGCCCTTGCTACAGGTTGCTGCACCAGGTACCAAATCAATTTGAAACTCCAATTGTCGTTGTCGGAGGAAGACCCGGCAAGTCCTCAGGAAATAACTTCGGAAAGTTCTTGAACTATTTGTACGGTACTCAAGTCGCTTCTCTTCGGACTTGTCTTCAACTTTTTTGCTGTGATATGTACAGAAGATAAGGGCACCCCTTCTCATGTGTACTTTTGCGTTTTAGTGCAAGAAATGATGTTTAATGTGTCACATTTCCCTGGGTTCTTCTATCACAGTGTGTTGATTCAAGGTTTTATTTTTCCAGGGGTATCGCGAACAATATTCTCAGCACACGCAATGACGCTTGGTGCTTCGCCAACAATCCATACCGATGTCATTGCATCAAAAATAACAAGTTCTACGGCCATTAAGTATATGTTTGAATTGGTGGTTTTAGGAAGTTTAATGTGCGACCTTAATTTATAGTGTTTAAAGTTATCCTCCTAGTCAGCTTAGTTCGACCTCATACTAGTGATCTCAGCGGTGGGATGGAAAGTGTTGTAAATTGGGGAGCTAATGTAGTAGACAAAAACTTCGACGGCCCCCGTATCAAACAAGATATAAGCATAGCGTTGTTTAGAAGAACGTACCTAGCAACGACTGTTGTCCTGGCGATATTGCTCCCGCATTTCCAACCACATACACCTTCGCTGGAGCCCGATCATTCCCAGCTTGATTACCACGGTTGCCTTTGTTGTTCTTCAGCCTTGGACATTCATTCTTGTAGTGTCCCTAAGCTCCACACTCAAAACAAGTAGGTTTCTGACCCGACCTGGTGCCCTTCTGGTAGTTGAGGTTGTTGGCATCTCTCGTACCCCTACAGTCACAGGCAATGTGCCCATATTTGTTGCATTTATAGCACTTTGGAGCACACGGACCATCATGGTGGTAATTGCACTTTGAGCATAGGGGTCTAGAT
>BQNB010162831.1:0-14512 GCA_026074375.1 Tanacetum coccineum | reverse complement strand
GGAGAAAAACATATTTCCCAACAGCAACTCCAGAATTGACCTCTTACCGTAAAATGACCATAACTTTCTCATACGGAATCGATACGGAAGTATCCAATTCGCACATTGAAGATTAAGACTCCATCTATTCAAATATGTAATTTTCTAAGTATCTATAGACCAAAAATTTGGAGAACAAGCTCCATTTATCTGCTGTCCCAAAATAGTCCGCGAATTCCTATTCTAAATCAATCAATAACACATCCAAATCATCAATTTTTCCATCACAAGGCTACTAATCATTCAAGTAAATCATCTATCATTCATTTTTCATCACTTACACTAATTAATCTAGATCAATCACAATATGCACATGCATGTTCATAAAAACCCCAAATCAATAAAATCAAGAAATTAAGAACTTTAGAAATAAATCATGCATGATGGTTATTTGTTATTGGATAATGGTTGGGGTTAGTTTAGGATTGATTTTGAGTAGAATGGAATTGTTAAGGTGGGTTTTTGATGAATGTTGATGATGGTTTTGGTGTGGTTCGACACTCACAGTAATGTGGGAAGGAAGATGGATTTTTTTTATTTCTTGAATGATTGAGTGTGTGTTTGGTTCGGTTATTAAGAGAGGGGAGGGAGTGGGCTTTATGGAAATTTTTATCAAAGGGATACTTGGGCTTTAGTTTTAACTAATAACAAATAGTTAAGGTGTGGGTTTGTGTGTGGGTTTTGGGCCGCCGGCCATAGGGAGAAAGGAGGAGGGTTTTGGACTTTAATTTTTTTTATTAAACATTCGTTATATCGTGTAAACCCCGGGCCCGATTGTCTATTCTAGTCCGACACTTTTTCCTAAATCGTGATTTTCGTCTAGGTGCAATATAAAACACGAGGAAAACGTAAAATACAAAAATAAAAATAATTTGGCACTCAAGGCCCGTATACGGAGTCATTGGTTTCTCGATTGATAAAAACGGATAATTTAAATTGTAAGATTCGCGAGGGTTTTAAAATTAACGATTTTAATAAAAATCGATTAAGAAAGTGAAATGAATGATTAAAATTTAAGTTTTATTTATAAATTTAAATTAAGTAGTGACCTTAATTACGGGGTTTTACATCATCCCCTCCTTATGGAAGCGACGTCCCGACGCTCTATTCCTTATACTCGACTTATTCTTGTTCGTTAAAAGATGCGGATACTTATTCTTGAAGAAATCTTCCCGTTCCCAAGTGAACTCCGGACCTCGATAAAGTGTAGCTGGTTGTCAAGTCAAAAATCATTTAGTGGAAAGACAAGGTTTTATCGTTCCGTCAAGTTCGAGACGTGAAAGGCGATTTGGATTCCACCGAGTTCTCGCGGCAGTTCAAGTTTGTATAGCTTGCTAACGTGTTCGAAAGGTTCAATAAAACAATTAAACAAGGTCGCAACTAAAATTGAATAAATAATAGTTAATGCATTAAATGTTTGCAATGTGCGTGGGTACGGATCAATTGTTATAAAGATCCTAAATGAAATGATTGAATATTTGTATTGATGGGAAACAGAACAAGCGAAAACAAAGATTTGATATGTCATACCGAGGATCAAAGATGTATATGTCGAGCAAAATGATCAATTGCACCAATAAACAATGTGAACGAATGAATCAGGGAAAAATACAGATCTCCAAAATAAGTAGAGTGCCATGCGAAAAGATTAACCGAGTATAATTATTTTTGAATAGGGAATTCCAAAAATGAGAGATTAAATATTCCAAGAACAAGGCAGCGAACAATCAATAATCAATACAACGAAAGAATGTGTAGGTCATAAAAGAAGAATAATCTTAGCATTGCGAGAGGAATGAATGAGGGTATATAAAGAAACAATAAAATATATCGTGAGCATGTAGAATATGAATATGTTAGCGGCTCAAGAGGGCACGTAAAAGAATATAAGAACAAATGTAATAAGGATCAAAAGAGTAAATATGGAGGATGACTCGCATAAAGGGATCATGAATCAAAGAAGTATGGAAAATCATTTGTACGAATAATAAGTCAAATAAAGGATCAATTGATCATAATGTAGGTAGGATAGAATTAGATTTCAAGAATATCAATTTACAGTAACAGTTAAAAGAAATAAAGGTAAGGAATCATGAAAGACTATAGAGAGTCATTCGCGAAATTGACCAATGCAAATAAGAGTTTTTATATCAGTAGTTGAGAGAGGCATTCTGTTTGTTTATTTATTCTGTTGGTGTGATACGGCGTCTTCAGTTTACTGAACGCGACGTATCTGTTATTTAATAATTTTTCTAGTAAGATCGTTTCAGGATGGACAATCCAAACCTTACTATGGAAGAGTACGTCAGGCTCGAGGAGGAAAAAGCTCGTAAACGTAGAAAAGTGTTTGATTGGCAAACTGCTACATATGGAAAGATCAGGGTTGATGATGATTTTTACGATCTTAGATCTATGGAAGCTGAATTCCCAGCTATAGTCATTAACGATGACTTTGCACCTAAGGATACACTTCAATGCAAATCTCAAGTAAGTATTCCTGTCAATGATGAAATCGACTTTAGAATATCATTTGACAAATTCGATGATGAGGACTACATAATAATTTGTGACAAAAACTCGTTTTCTTATAAAATGATTTCTGTCAACAATTTGAAAACGGATTCAGAAAATGATTATGAAAAAGTCATGCCTTCAATTCCATCACCTGAGCCTGCAATCAGTTGTTTTGATGATTTAGACTTCTTTAAAGATTTTGAGAACGAATTTCCAGCCATTGTTTACAATGATGCTCAAACGTCTAAATCAGATTTATTAACTGAACCAATTTTAAACCCCCAACATATTGATGAATTTGACTTAAGTGATGAAACATCATTGTCTGAATATGATGAGGAAGAACAAAATATTTTGTACTTTAATGATCTATTCCCCTTCAACATTATTCGTTCTGATGATTTAAAATCAGAAAAAGACAAAGATGATAATGATATCGATATAACACAGCCTTTATTAGATAATGAAATTACACATGGGTCAACTATGCTTTTTGGAAACAAGTCACGATAAGTCACCCTAAAAACTCTAAGAATGGAAGTTGTGTCATAAACTTAAATGTAAGTCGTGATTTGGGATATATTACACATAACGGGATTGCTATTCTATTCATATGAATTTATGTGCGCCGTGGGGCGTTACGTTCGACCCTAAACGGGTATTATAATGGGATGGTGATTTCTTTGTGCAATAATGTTGCTGAGGCCAAGTAATTTTCTTTTTTGCTTTATGTTGGAATGGTCTCCAAGAAATCTGGATCCGGCGTATTCGGGTAAACCAAAACGGCATTCCACCGTTTCAACAAAAGTTGACTAACGTCAACAAAAATTTGCCATATACGGGCGTATTAACCCATCTAATAACGGCGTTATCAAAATTGGTATAAAACCCATCATACACTATATCAGTTTTTACCACTCACTTTCACCACATACACACACACTCTTTATCGCTTTGTTCTTGGAGATAATCCCTTGATATTGATTCATATTTGCACTCTATTTGTCTCAATCATACGGTAATTGCCCTTCCCTTTTTCTTTTGATTTATGATTTCGAATTTTAAATTAAGGTTAGGGGTTTGGATTTAGTGATATGCCATTGATGAATACTTTTAGGATTCCTTAAATCTCCCTTCCCCCACCCCCTAAATAGATGTGAAAAAGTTTGAATTTTAAATGGGTTAAAATGGGTAAATAGGGGAAGCCCCCTTTCGTTTTTATTCTGCAGACTCAATACGGCGTATCCACTAACATGGATACGGTGTATTGACTTATTTTTCCCCAATATTAAAACACCAATACGGCGTATTCATTAAATTGAATACGGCGTATTGAGAATATTAGGATCCTGAAATCACAGAACCATACACCGTATTGACTAAATTAATACGGCGTATTGACTTATTGATCCCTATACGGTGTATTCATTCATTTGATACGTTGTATCCACTCTCAAAATAGAAGGTTTAAATTTCTATACTCTTGTGCTTTCCTTGTTGATTTTGCAGATATGGCTCTTCCACCACGTGAGCAGAGACACCAATTTCTTAGGTACGAGGGGTTGGAGTATACTGATTCGGATATAGCAAACTTTGAGTCGAGGTTAAAGAGGATTTACACTAGAGAGATACACAGGGTATAGGATGAGCATAATTATCATGGAAAATAGTATGGAAAACAATATTATCATGGAGATCAGTATTATTATGGAGAACAAGATTATCATGAAAAACAGTATTATTATGGAGAACAGTATTAACATTGAAAACAGTTGAATGCAAGTTATCATAATGGTTATAATTGCAATGAATACAATTATTATGGAAAAATAGGGTAACATTATTATTGCATCTAAGCTCATGACACCAATATGTTACCAGGGAAGATCACCGTAGTGATATTGGTTAGGGACAGATGTCCCCATGGAAAAGATAACTTGCCAAGGTTACCTATTAGGACAAATATAGTGCGTTTGGCTACCCCAAGCATGGGTATACAAACGGGAGCCGTCACCCCCAATAGATCTATTCACAATATTCGCGCTCACTCGCAATGCAAGTAATTAATGATTCATGATATGGAAATAATGGCACTGGAAGCTACTTAGGCAATAATATATCTGGATAACATACATATCTGGATAGCATACATTTAGAAAACACTTGCATTCATGGTTTATTTCAAGTATCACAGGTTTATAAAGTATTTCAAAAGATTGAAATGTGGGGTTATGAACTCATTAAGTCTTTGAAAAGTATTCATATTGTTATAAGATAAACGAATATGTAAAAGAGTTTGTAACAAGCATGTATCCCCCTTGCGGGTTTATAAAACATGTAAATAAGTAAAGGCGAGGTTATGAACTTCACCTGATAGGTAGTTGTAATAAATATTCCAAAATGAAAGCTGACGACCTTATCACAATCTTAACAGGGAAGGTTGATATAGCAAAATGATAGTAAACAGCCACGTCACGCAACCTGAGTAAATATGTCAAGTCTTAGGAAGATTGTACTCTAGAACTTTGGTTCAGAGAGTCTAATATTGTTATGAGTTTGATTGGAAAGTTTGGAATTATTGTATCACCGTTCGGGCCATCATAATTCAGAAGTCATTTAGTAAACGTTTGAGGAGCTAGGGCACTTTAAATTGTAAACCCAACAACTCAGTCAGAACGTAATACCAAGATGAAACTCCTTAATATGAAGCTCCCTAGTATTGTGATATGATATAATCGGTTTTAAGCGTTTTAATCAATATATGGAAATGTTAAGCACGAGAAGCGTTAATTAAAGTTATGTCTTGTAAGGTTTTAAACATGATTTTATACTTTTTCAAAATGTTACATTTTAGACCCTTGAGTTTGAAAAATGGCAAAATATACCCTTGGAGTTTGCACTTTTACGAGTTTGGTCCTTCAAGTTTAAAAGATATACAAAGTAAACCTTGTACTTTGGAAAGTGACATAATAGACCCTTATAGTTATAACTTTGATAAAATGACATTTTTAGCCCCTTTAGTTATAAGTTTCAGAAAGTTACGATATATACCCCTTGCATGGATTATAATTACAAAACATGTCCAAATTGCCATGCAAGCTTATTTTAACATTTCAAAAGATATTTATAAGTTATAATAAACTAAAATATGAAGTTTTAACATAACGCAAGTTTAAAATAACGATTCGTTAGGCTAGGAAGCAAAACGGGTCAAATTAGGGTTTCAAAACGTAAACGCGCGGGTTTTAAGTTCAAATTCCTTCAATAATCAATAAAGTGGTTATTTTAACATTAGTTAAGCATGCTAGGATAGATTATAACAATATTTAATCATTATAACATTTAGTTTTAAGAAAAACGCGAAATTAGGGTTTCGGGTGTACGGTTTTGGATCAAAATGGAAAATGAGCATGAATTGAGTTATGAAACTTTAACAAGAGTATATTTAGGATCATATGAACATTATAAGAGTGTAGGAGCAGAAGTAGAACATCCAGAACCTGGGTTTGAGCTTATAGCTTAGAAACGGGCCAAAATCATGACTTTTAGCTTCGTATGCCTAGAATAACAACTCCCGGGCTCCTTTTCTTGATTTCCTTTGCTTCACTTCTATTCTTGGGACTTCTTAGGATCTATTAGAATTCATATTGAGTAAAGGATTGCTGCTATGATGGGTTATAGAGGAGGTAGTGGGGGATGAGTAGAAATGAAGAGTTTATGGTCCTATTTATAGTCAAATGACCCTTAAAGGCCAAGGATCCTTAGTGATCATGATTAGGACAGGTATGGAAGCTATAGAGTGATGTGTAGAAGCTATGTGATGAGTATGAGGGGCTATGGAGGCTAGGTAAGCAAGGTGGAAGGTTTTTAGGGGTGTTTGGGTGTCACGGCTAGAAAATGGCCAACAAGGAGGTCATGTGGCTCATTTAGTATCCAAGGATTCAAAGGAGGTTCTTGTAAATAGCTTAGGATAGTGTGATGCTTGTCATGGAGGTGCTTGTTTGCAAAAAGATTAGTTAAAATGGGTCAAAATGAAAGAAACTAGGTTTCAGGTACATTAGGGATTATTTAGGGTTTTCAAGCTTGGATTTCATGTGTACTTGAAGGATAATGATAGATATATGTCCACAAGAATTGTATTAAGGATTAATAACAAGAATTGTTAGGTAGTTCGGGTTTAAAATGGGGGAAAATGAGTAAACGGGTCTGAAGTTCCAATTAGGGCACAATTAGGGTGGATTCAATTTGCATATAGTTGAAGTAAGATGATGAAATGATGATTGTATATGATTGAGAATGTTTTAAATTAAGTTATTACAACTTATTTGAGTATTGGTTTAGGTTTACAATGGATAAAAATGAAGAAACGGGTCATAGTGTAGTATTTAGCTCGGGTTAGGGTTTCTGAGTTTTGAATTAGGGTTTTAAGAGTAAAAATGTGTATGAAAGTTTATGAATAGAATAATTAGGGTTTAAACATTGTATATTGAGTGTAGTAGCTTGTACATAAGTGATGGTGAAGAAATTAGAATGAAAACGGAGGTAAAACGGCTATTTTAGATGTCATGCTTAATGACTTGTACATTGTGCTTTGAAAACTTGTACTTGACTTGGAGGGAGTTTATATTTCAATTGAAATGTTATATTACTTGTATATATGCTTTAGTAGCTTGTACATTCACTTTAGATATTAACCCTTTATGGAATTAGGGTTTAGAGGTATACGATAACGGTTTAAAGCCTATTTTGATATAACGTTGTGAATGGTACATTATAGGAATAATGTACTTTGTAATAAGGATATGATGATATTGACTTGACATATTATGATGTTTGCCTGACATATATAAAGACAGGATTGCCATAGATAGGTTGCGTGAGCTCGTCTACTTTAGTTATGCAGATTACATTATATATTGAAATGTTGACAATGCAAGTAATGTAATAAAAGCGAAAAATTTCCTCGTACAATTGTGATCATAGTAAAATAGGTTGATGAAAATTCTTGGGTTGTTATACCTATGAAGAGTCTTGAACAAATGAGGCTTGATGAAGAACTTACCTTCAAGCTACAATCTGAAGAAGAAGAAGAAAAAAGGCTTGCTAGAGAAAAAGCTCAACAAATTAAAAAAGCCAACATAGAACTAAAAAACAATTAGGAAAGATCACAACAATATAAAGCGATGAGGGCAAGGGAACAATCAAAACCGAAGAAACCAAGATTTATAGGAGGTTCGTATACGAGCTCACTTTCGCTGCTACTCTGAGTATCCTACTCGATATTTCATATGACAACAATCTCTCTTATTGGCGGAGAAAACCGTTTACATTTGTCGGTTACGTTATTTTCGGACAACTAAGCGTAAATGGTCGGAGTCTTACGATCTTAGCTTAGACCTATCTAGCGCCAGCTTCCGAGTAGAATACACAGTCACGACGATCGGTACACTATCCGTATTTACAGCGAAGAGTTTACACACAAAGTGAGTAATTTCATTGATGGATAGAGATTTGTGTTTTTAGTGAGAAGATAAATCGGATTTATACACTATCCGATTTACACAATCACACAAGATAATCAAGATAGAGATTTGGTTCTTAGAAGAAAGAAAGAGAAGTCACTAGACTACAACAATTCGTTTCTTGGCGAATACGAATGTTCTTCTCTTGCACTTGATAGAGAGGATAGGAGAGATGAGAAGAAGAGATTGGATCACTTGAAACAAGATCAAATAATGTTAGTGATCAAGAGATTTAGAGAGAGAAAAAAGGTTTTTAGAGAGAGAAAAAAGACTAAAAAAATTCGTGCAAGAAGGTCTGTTTTTTCAGCTAGAAATAGTGCAGTATTTATAGGCAGGAAAACCCAACGGTAACTGCCGACGGTCCCAAATATATCTGGGGGCCGCCGTAGACTGATGCTCCTCTTTTTGTCTTTTAGTGAGGAAGGTTATATCTGGTCTGGAAGCTTCCATTTTGGGAGGAAAACCAGATTTGAATTTTTATGTTTAAATAAAACATTTCTTTCAATTAAAAAGTATTTTGTATATATTTATTTTTGTAAAAATGTGATGGTTAAGAAAAATTATTTTCTTGATCACTAATCATGTTTAATGATTTGTTTATACATACCTTAAGTGATTTATATTTGAAATGGAAATTTACGATTAATAATTTATAAACGTTTATTTTTATCTTAAACGTTTTTACATTTTGTTATATTTAAAACATCGAGAAGTTGAAAAATATAAATCATGTTTTAGACATTATTTGTATTAACAAAGATCAATCTGTTTGATCTTGCTTCTTGGGTGTTTGAGTGATTGTAGTGAGGATTGGATAGGATCTACCTAGTAGGGACTGTCTTTTTTCATTGTAATTTGTTGGGTGAGAACAAAGTTGTAGACTCATCTTCTTTGTATCTTTAAAGTAATAAAAGTGCACAAGGGGTGGTTGGTTGAGTGCAATCAGTAGTTCTTGAGTTGGATTTGATATTGATTACAATAAGTATCATTTTAAAGACATGATACTGTGATTGTGTTTTGTATGTGTGTTGTTTTTTAATGCTAATATTTGGTTGTCTATAAGATTGAGCTTTGCTGATTCAATGGCCAGAAGATCTATCCTGGTACGGGTATTAGGTTTATTTGATCCGAGTCACAGGTATACTATGATTTTTTGTTGAGAATCGTTTAGCCCATCTAGGATTAGTTTTACGAATAACATTAATACGCAGCGAAATAAACAAGAACAATAATAACATTGCTTATATACAAAAGGGGTTTTTCACGGGACATACATGCATACGTACATACACTACTTGCTAAGTTGTAGTCGGTTTAGGCTAGAGAGATGCAAGTTGCATTTTGATTTAGATATTAATAATTGATATCATGTTATGATATAAATGTATATTTACTAATAAGAGTCTTATATTAAATACTAATGTTAGGTTGATTATTGGAATTTTCAGATCAAGTTATTGTCAGACTCGGAAGATTCCAAACGGTCACCCTACACGGCAGTGTCCAGTACCATTTAAGGATAGGATCAGGAGACATTGGTTCACAGGAGGTCGAGGATCCACCCATTATGCCAGGAGGACACATTGAATTAAATAGTAGCTGTTTATCAGGTCGCTACCATCGCCTGACTACTTGCTGGACCCGAGTGTCGCGTCACCACCACCTACTGTTTTTACTTTTGTTCCGTAAGCCGATGTAGCCTGAGTACAATGCCCAGGAGGATGAGATACTCCCGACCAGGAGGAGAAAACCACTACTGATTGCTTGCACTCAGACCCACATGTCAGATTCACCAGGTATCAGGTTCCTGAGTTGATCCGGAGGAGGAGTGGAGGAGGACGATGAGGATACCGAGGGGGATCCAGCTGTTTTAACCCTGCTGATAGGGATGATGATGATGATGAGGGGAGGAGGAGCCTTTCGGAGATGATGCCGATGATGAGGACGAGGACGAGGATGAAGAGGAGGAGCACCCAGCTCTGGCCGACTCTATCCCACCTGTACACCGTATGACTGCCAGGATATCTTTTGACAGGAGGATGAGCTCCCATCCATATCATACTTACTCCTAAGGAAGAGGTCAAGAGACTTCTTGCCCTTGAACCACTCCACCACCTTATTCACCACTTTATACCACTATTCTCCATTACCACAAGAGTACATCTCCCCACTTCAGCACTCGCCCACCAGATCTGCCATTAATTGCACGTACATATGCTATGTTCTCATTACGTCCGTTGGGCGTATTCGTGATTGTTATGAGTCCGGTTGAGAGCGGAGACACTATCCATTCTCGTCCAATTAGCCTATCCTGTGATCACCACCTTAGCATGTTACTTTCTTTTGATCTGCAGGGTAGACAGGTGCCCTGAGAATTACATACCCCTGAAAAGAGGATTGGTTATGTTGATCTTGGTCCAGATACGAAGTGGGGAGAGACAGAGTTCAGCCTGCTGCTGCCGACGTTAGACCGATTGGAGGTCATAGGGGCCAGACTTTGGGTTGGTCCGGGTAATATGGACTATAGTGAGTCAGACAGAACATAGAGCCGTAGGAAGGTCGGCTATGGATTATGAGATGTTTGGGCTAACGCGAGAGAGCTGTTTTGAGGTGGTTGTACTTTTATAACCCACCCCAAAATTGGGTCTCGGCAGCGAAAATAAGGCGTCCGGGGCGCGTGTTTACTGCAGGATCAATAGAACAATGATATTTAAGCTCTCGAGTCACAAAAAGTATTTAAAATCGATACATTGGTTTTAATTGTAAGACAATTATTATCCAAAAGAAAAAAAAAATACATATAGCTTTTACTTGTTCTATTTTGAATATTACAAAAATGTGACTATACAATGTCCTACAAAATAGGTGATGCACTAATCTTTAAGCGTGCCCAATCCAAAATTTAAACCCCATGCATCCCTGGCATCCCATGCCCTATTTGACCTCCTGAATACATTGCTTTAACACGTCATAACAATAATGGTTGGTGAGTTTCCAGAGGTTGTTGATAATTCTTAATATGCAGGACCAGCAAGACTCTTTCCCTATGATAAGCTGCAATCTTTTCAGCAATCACAAAACTAGAATAACATTTACACTAAGCTCATGACACCTGAAAGCTCGTCAGTCCTTGTCCGGCATAATATTGCTATTCGCCCACAATCGATGTTTGAACCCAAAACATCCTGGATTCAGGACATGCTATAACGTCTCGTTCCTGGGTGCGATAGCTTATCGTTAGCTAGTCACCCGACACGGGGAGGTCGTTTCCCAATAGATCTATTAAATCACATTTGCTCGCTAACATAATGTAATTTCACAACTACATCTATGCCATTGACAGTTCAATGATAATGGCTTAACTGGGTTTTATCGCTACTTAGGCAAACATGTAATCAATACTTGCGTCCAATTTTCGTAAAAAAAAGCTTGTTTTCAACACTAATTATAAATCATTGAAATCGTAAAAATGTTGGGGCTTCATGAACGATCACCTTGAGTTCTGTTAATCCAAAGTATCGCAGATATAATAGCGTCACGTAAAAATGATCGAATGCAGACCTAAATTATCATAAGGTGTATAAAGTATCCGAGAAAAGTACTTGTTTATTATCTTTATAGTTCGTTACATCGTTACTATCGTTCGGGCGATCATACATTGAATGAGGTCTGGAACATGACGTTCGAGGAGTTAGACTTACTTTAATTAGTAAATCCAACAACTCGTCGTACGCTCCGAAGAGGCATCATTATGATGAACTCCATTGTAATAATTAGTTACTTGTATAGCCACATATAAATGGCTATATAGTTCAATCACCAACTAATGGTTTTGGTAAAATTACGTTTAATAAGTAAAAACGTTATAATATCGTTTTTAGTAAGACTAGCATAACTTTGCCCGTTTTAAGCACGATTATTTTAACGTTTCTTATGCCCATATTTTCGTATTAGACGAGTTATCATATTTGACATTTTCAATATTTTGACCCTCTGGTGAACAGTAACTTTTACTGTTCACATCAGACGTGACTTTTATTTAAATCGTATTTGTTGTAGTAAAACCACGAAATGTCGTATTTTATTTAGTTATAGCTTGTTTTTACAGATTCTCTTTCGAGGACGTTCTCGTTATTGAAAGTTCTATAATTTTATGAGGTTTACAAAAATATAACTTTCTGTCATGAATAGTAACTTTTATAAAAATAGTTTTATAAAAGTATTAATTGTCGTAAACTCGCGAAATTCATAACTCATTGTACGTATTAACAAATTACGATTCTTATCATTTTGGAATCCTAAAAATATGTATTATTTGTTAAAAATATCAAACTTGATGTTTGAATTATTTTTATAAAAAGTTTTTATAAACTCCGTTTAATTAGCGTATAACTGTTTCTTTAACGTTACTTTTTCGTTATTACTCCGTTGACAGGTTCTTACCTTTTCGGAATCGTGACGTGAAATGTTATTATCTTATAAAAACATAACAATAAGATATTTTAAGACATTTTTGGAAAGGAATGTTCAATTAACATTTCCATAAGTACTTTTTGACTAGTTTTTATGTTTTACCACTTTAGACTTTTTAAGCTTAATTAAGTTGTAAAATACTTAGGTATCTTTATAAACTTCATATTACTAACCATAAAACAAGTTGGATAAGTTCAATAAAACTATATTTACAAGAAAATTCCATGTTTACAAGTTAAACATATCCTAATGGTGATTTCACTATATAAACATCACATATGCATATAATCATATAAATGAAAAGTTAAGGGCTTAAGATAACCTTAATGAGATGATGTAGGATGATGAAAAATAAGTGCTAAACCCTTGTTTAGCCTTTAAACCCAAGATTATAACCAAGAAAACCCTTGTTTTCTTAATAAAACCCTAGCTTCCTTTTTCTTGATAATCACTTGAAAATGCTTAGCCAATGCTTGGAAATACCTTAGAATATCTTAGGATGGATGTGTATAGAAGTGTATAGGTTGAATAAAATTTTGTATGGATTGATTATAGGGGGGGTTGATGCCGTAGCATATAGAGAGAGCAAAGGGAGGAGTTTTGTGATTTTTACCAAGTGTTTATGCATGTATGTTTTATCTCTTGAAGGTTACTTGCATTATATGAGTTAGCTAGTCAAAAAGGTATGCAATAGTATTCAAAGAGACATAGCTCATGGTCTTAAGGAAGAATGTTTGGTCAAGGGAACATGTAATGGCTAGGTTTTAATGAAGATAGATGTACATTGACCAAATAGTGAAAACTTTCTTATTTCTTTGAATCAATTGCTATAAATTCGGCAATAAGAAGATGTATGTGATGTTGTTGACTAATTTTTATGTATTGGGTATAAATGTGGGTATTTGTTGAAGCGTAGAAAAGTTTTGGTGGTTCCGGGAGTGCCTAAACGCAATTTATCGCGAAACGTATACACTTAACGTATCCGATAAAAATAAAATGAACAAAGTTAATAATTATTCTCAAAATAATTATATAACCCTTGCTTGATGTAAACATTTAATTGTTTGATGCCCGTTTACATTGAACGCTAATTTTTAGCTTACGCGATTTAAACTTAATTCATGAAATTACAAGCAAACGCGTACAACGCTAAAAATAAATAGTAGATTTATCGACGTCGTCAATGACTTGAAAACACAGGGTGTTATAGACTTCCCCCGTTAAACGAGCCTTGTCCTCAAGGCTTACAATGCAGCACTTGACGACGGTGCGGTCTTGATGAAGAGATGTGGGTATTTCTTTTTGAACTGGTCTTCACGCTCCCACGTGAACTCAGGACCTCTCTTGGAGTTCCATCGAACTTTGACTAATGGGATCCGACTTCGCTTCAACCGTTTAACTTCACGGCCCACTATTTCTAATGGTTCCTCAACAAAATGAAGCTTGTCATCAAGATGAAGTCCATCCAACGGAACGGCTAATGGTTCGTCGGCATGACACTTTTTCAGATTAGATACATGAAACGTATTATGAACTCTGCTCAACTCTTCTGGAAGTTCAAGCTTGTAAGCAGCTTCTCCAACCCTTTCTATCATCTTAAAAGGTCCAACATACCTAGGGTTCAACTTCTCTCGTTTGCCAAAACGTACAACCCCTTTCCAAGGCGAGATTTTAAGCATAACTTTATCCCCAACTTGGAATTCCATTGGTTTACGCTTCAAGTTAGCGTAACTCTTCTGTCGATCACGAGCGGCTTGCATCCTTTGCTTGATCTGGATGATTTTCTCAGTGGTCTCTTGAATTAGTTCTGGACCGAGTATTTGAGCTTCTCCAACTTCAGTCCAACAAACAGGTGAACGACACTTCCGACCATCTGTTTGTGGATGGTACGCAGTACTCATATCCAAGTTAGTACCCAAAGCACTCTGAAGTGACCTCCAGAAATTTGATGCGAATCTTGGGTC
>BQNB010162830.1:0-14512 GCA_026074375.1 Tanacetum coccineum | reverse complement strand
TGATGCTTGGCTACTTTCTCCAGATAAGCATCATAGTAGTCTGATCCTCGAATGTCATCAGTGATGAGTTTATTTGGAATAGGCGTCCCAAAGACTTCCTTTTTGGTTCCCTTAGCACTGAATTTGAGATATCCCAGAATTGGTTCTTTAGTAGGCAAATGAAGGGGAGACTCTAGTCTTGGATGGAACTTGTGCTTGCGTTGCAGATGAAAGATAATCAGTTTGGTGAACCTCACACACGGGATCACAATGAGAGTGGCTTTCTTCTTTCCCTGAGCATGTTGTGCTAGATTCTTTTTGTCTTCCGTGAAAGTATGGATAGATTGAGTAAATTCTTCCCACATCCTTTCCACATAATCGATATGAGCTCGATTAATGATGCCCCAAAGAATCTGCAACACTGGAGCTCTTGGCCTTTCAAACCCATAAGTCTTTCCCGTAAGGCACAGATTAATGATTGTCGTGAGTGCTCTCCACGGTTAGAACATGTCATTAGTTACGACATTAGATAAGTGTTTGACTTCTTTTGGATAACCCAGATCATTGACAAAGTTGATAAGAGTATCCTGAGTTGGAGGGGAAGAAAATGCCTTGTTGTTGTTGACTGACGTGATCAGAAGAGCATCTCTGAGTGTGTCTTTAGTGAGGTTGAACCATTGCTCATCCAGTTGACACTTGTAACCCCTGGCGATTCTGTCATAGCAAATAGTATCCCAGAACTGCTGAATATAGATAGCTGGTATTGTCAAAGAGGCGGTAAATGCTCTGAAGAAGTTGGTTTGCTTCAGAATGTCCACCGCAATCTTGTAGATTGGGTTTCTTTGTGACTTTTCAGCATCCAGATAGCAGTTGCTTTTCCCTATTGGCACCCATCTAATGCGAGGCAAGATTTTTTCATCAGTGCGAGTGGGTGGTGCCATAGCAGGTGCTTGTTCAACCGAAGCATTAACATCAGCCATTATATCTGCACAGTCACATTCACAGAACGATGGGCATACATATAGGAGATGTTAGATGTGAGCAGGTGCTCAGGAGTTAATCAGTTATGGATTATATCTAGGAAAAGGACACCTAGATCATATTATGGTGAAGGTCAATAATTGAAGTCAACTCTTGAGGCAACCAAAGTTGACTCTAGTAAGAGAAGACTTAACACAATGACTAAACCACAAGACCCGATAACAATTTACAAGCAATGCAAGACAAAATGCAAGGGATACGTTACAATAAGTAAAACTCAATCAGAAGAATACTCAGGATCCAAAATGCAAGGCAGCAAAACGTAATGATTATTTTATTAGAAAACTAGTCAAAACGCAGTAAAGGCAAAACACAATCAACCAAACGCACTAGGCAAAATGCAACATTCAAAACGCAAGCACTATTATATTTAAAATAAGCAAAACGCAACCATTTAATTTTTTTTCGAAATAAAGGTTTTATTGTTTAAATATTTTAAGTGTCTTCTATACAAAATGCAATGACTGCGTTTTGTTCCTGTTAAATAGTTGATTACTCAAAACGCAATTGCATCTCAATAGACAAAACGCAACATGGTTATCCAAACAAAACGCAATCTAGTCTTTCTTATCAAAACGTAACCAATAGCACTACAGGCAAAACGCAATCACGAAAATACAGGCAAGACGCAACCATTATTTCCTAATCAAAAAGCAACCAAGAGTTTCTGAACTAAACGCAGTCAAGGTTATTCATTAAAACGCAACCTAGGATATATATGAGCAAAACGCAACCTAGAGAACAAAAACGCAGCCAAGAAGTCCTAAGCAAAACGCAACGAAGAACACTTAAGGCAAAATGCAATTACGAACATCTAAGTAAATTGCAACCAAGAATGCCAAGACAAAACGCAACCAAGAATGCCAGGACAAAACGCAACCAAGAATGCCAGGACAAAACGCAACCAAGAACATGAAAAATGCTCAGATTTTATCTTTTAAATTTAGGCTTCCTAGAGAGAACTAGATCATGCCATACATTAACGGATATACACTGACTGATTTATCAACAACAAACGGATAATACAAACAACTTACGAGCACTATTCGGACTTTAAAAATCAAACTTTGCACGAAAATCACACGGACTACAATTTAAAGATGGGGGGACAATTAAAACATAAACGAAGCATCTTGCATGTAATATGGAGCAAACTCAGCAACAAAAACTCAAATGGAAACACTAACCACGAAGTAGATGATGAATAAGCACGAATATCTACATAACATGAGATTCAATGAGTTTTAAGCTACGATGTTATAGATACAACATATTAAAATGATGACGAGCTCAAACCAAGAATTACCTAGGCGAAAAATCACACAAATGATTTCAAGACAGGCAAATCGCAACGATGGTTGTGTTTTGAGTTTGAGAGAGAAAGTAAAAGGGTTTGACTAGTTTTTGATAGGTTTGACCAAGTCAAAACGCAACTCGCATTTATACTAGGCTTAACTTTCGAAGACTGGCAAATTTGACCCCTCCTTTTCTTATTTCTTTTCATCTAAAGGTTTAATGGAAACTAAGGGAAATAAGAAATTGTATAAATGGCACACTTGGTCCTTTATATTTAACAAGCCTAGGAAACATATAGCAAATAGCACATAAGACCCTATACTTGCATATAACAGACACATTCGACCCTTTTTGAGTTAACTCAAGTTTGACTCCCCCTTAAACAATAACCCCGTTAGTTACCAAATCTTTCTCAATTATGTATACAAAGTGTTAAAATGCCCATTAGATGTCATAAATTTGAACAATACTCTCCCCCTCAATCAATGACTCGTTTTCTATTTAAAGAGCTATAGTCGTTGATTGAGTGTTAATTTTTTGTGAAATTCAAGTCCGATTGATTTTCAAAAATAAGATTAAACCACCATGTGACATCCAAATAATTTTCTGAAGAATCATAGATGGAAAAATTTCAGAAAATTATAAGGATAACAGAAGACTTCTCTTCTTAATTAAGAAATAATGCACTGAAGCGTACATCTGATCGAGGGTGCACGGATATAAAGTAATCCATGCCTGGGAGAACTTAATCACCCGTTGTTAGGAAAAGTCATCTTTTAGGCGACGAGCTTTCCTTATTTTGAAAATCGGGTTGCAGTTTGAAATAACTGCAAGCCATAAAGACATGTTTTGAAAAGTTTAAACTTCCGTTCGAGCTTCATTTAAAGACCCGTGTCATTATTGAATGACATTTCTAAGACCGTAAATGTTATCGATAAACGGAAGACATGTCTTGAAAAAACTATTTTTTTATGGAGTTTTGTGGGTTTTATATTTTTGTATTTTCTTTTTGATTTTGAATATGTACATATTTACATAGGATACTTAAAGCAAATCCGTTACTCATCCTTATCATCCTGAAGCCGTTTGAGTGTCTCTGGCTTCATACTCTTCATGCCAAGCCGCAGGAGAATGAATTCGAATCGTTCTCTGGGCAGTGCCTTAGTGAATATATCTGCCAGTTGATACTCTGTCCTCACAAAATACAACTCAACCACTCCCTTCTCCACTTGTTCTCTGATGAAATGATGTCGGATGTCTATGTGTTTAGACCTGGAGTGCTGGACGTTGTTGTAGCATAGAGCTATGGCACTCTTATTGTCATAATACAGAGGGATGTGATTGTATGCAAAGCCATAATACGATAATTGAGACCACATCCATAGAATTTGGGCACAGCAACCAGACATCGCGATGTATTCAGCCTCTATAGACGAGATGGACGTGCTAGTTTGCTTCTTTGATGACCAGCTAACTAACTTATCACCAAGGAACTGAGCACTACCAGATGTGCTTCTTCGAGTGTCTTGACAACCTGCATGATCTGCGTCTGCGTATGCTGTTAGTGCCATGGCGGTGTCTTTCGGATACCAAAGACCCATATTTATGGATCCTTGGAGATACCGAAAGACCCGTTTAACTGCTTCAAGGTGCTTTTTAGTGGGCTTAGATTGATATCTAGCATACATGCACACAGCAAAAACAAGGTCAGGTCTACTGGCCATGAGATACATCAAGGATCCAATCATACTGCGATATTGGGTCTGGTCAACAGGGATCCCTGAGAGGTCCTCATCCAGTTTTGTTCGCTCCACCATGGGAGTGTCAACAGGGTCACTTTTATGAAGATCAAATTTCTTTAAAATCTCATTAGCGTATTTAGATTGATTTATGAAAATGCCTCTAGGATTCTGAGAAATTTGTAAGCCTAAGAAAAAGGATATTTGACCCATCATCGACATTTGAAATTTAGAGCTCATTTCATTAGAAAAACGGTCACAGTCTTTGGGGTCGGTCGAGGCAAATATGATATCATCAACATATATTTGAACATGAAGAGTGTGTTTGCCTGTTTTCCGAATGAACAAGGTTGGATCGACTACACCCTTGGAGAATCCTTGTGCCAGAAGAAACTTCGACAAAGTGTCATACCACGCCCGGGGTGCCTGCTTTAACCTGTAAAGAGCTTTCTTCAGACGGTAGACATGATGTGGACGATCTGGGTCAACGAAGCCTTCTGGTTGGCTCACATAGACTTCTTCTTTAAGCTCGTCATTTAAGAATGCAGTTTTCACGTTCATTTGATAAACTGTCATGTTTTTGCTGGCAGCATTGGCAAGAAATATTCTGATAGCTTCAAGTCTGACGACTGGGGCGAAGGATTCTGTTGGAAACACAAAAAGTGTCGGTCACTTCCAAGTTGTAACATGTCTTAGCTCGTAGTTAGTGTAATGATTAGATTAGTAATCTAGTCCGGCCCAAGGCCCATGGGAAGCCCATCATAGCCAATGGACCGGCCATCCATGTACTATATAATCCCTCTCCTAGCCTTGGAGAGGGGTTGGTTGTTCCATTTGTCACATTTCATCTAATAAACATCATTCATTCCATCTATTCTCTATCTCTAACATCACAACCCACATCTCTCTATTGTTCTTGGTTTGATCATAAGATTACATGTTTCTTCAATTGGTATCAGAGCCATGGAGTGGTGTGTTTAGTTTTTGTGTTTGTCTTGTGATTTGTGTTCAAAAACCTTTACAAAGAGCAAAATAGTGATTCAAAATTTTTTTGGCTTAAAAACCTTAAAGTTTTCATTTTTATTGTTTCTATAAGGTTAGTAACACTAGTTGTATAAGATTTTTTGCTAAAAACCATTCAAAAATGTGTTTTTTTTAGTTTTGAAAATTTGAGTTTCGTACCAGTTGGAACCGAACGAGCTCAACCGAATAAGATAGCCGAACGAGTCAACCGAACGAAGTAATCGAACTAGACAGTTTTGTTAGAACCGAACGAAGTAACCAAACTAGACAGTTTTGTTGGAACTGAACGAGTTTTGGGTTTGAGAACCGAATGAATTTTGCATTTAAGAACTAAACTAATCAAGTTGTTTGAGATCCGATCTAGTCATTTTCCAATTAAAACCTACCAACTCATTCCTAAATTATACGGTTTATTTCTTTGACTTGTAAAATCCCGTGAAACAAACACTTGTTTTCCCGGTTTTGTGTTTGCTTTGTCCCCACTCATCGATGTGACGTGAATAGTTTCCATATTTGTCATCCATTTGGTTGTAGATTCTGTAGACCCCTGTTTGGTGGTAACCAACAAAGAACCCAATGTCTGCTTTAGCTTTCAATTTGCCAAGATATTCGCTGTCATTTGTTGGGTAGCGGAGAGCCCCAAATATATGTAGGAAAGAAAGATTCGGTTTCTTGTCATGCACTAGTTCATATAGGGTTTTGTTGTGAAGAGTGTGTATTAGGGATCGGTTTTGGGTGTAACAGGCGGTAGCCACAGCTTCTGCCTAAAGAAACAGGAGCTTTTGGAGAATATCACATGGTCCGAGCACATCAACAAGGTGCAATTCGACGTTTCAACAATGCCATTCTGCTAGGAGTTCTCGAAATGTCTTCTCGTGGGTATGCCAACGCTTTCATAGTAAGCAGTTAAATCTTTATTAACGAATTCAGTGCCATTATCAATCCGCAAAAACGAAAACCCCCCCCCCCGAAAAAACCATTTGGTTGAGACCGACTTGAAGTTTTGTTTTAACAATTGATTACAAAAGCGGAGTCTCATCCTTGGATCTCAAAAACTTTACCCATGTAAACCTGGAATAGTCATCGACTATTACCAAAATGTATTTCTTCCCATTTGTACTCTGAACTCTCAGCGGTCCGTATAAATCCATGTGAAGGGTGTGTAAAACTTCTGTAATGGTGTTAATCATCTTGGGTTGGTTGGGTACTTTCCTGCACTTTCCAATTGGCATGCAAACTCCCAAATGATCCTTTTCAACATCAATCAGTAAACCTCTAACAAGATCCCTTACAGAGTCTAGATCATTGAGGGTGCAAAAGTTTAAGTGATTCAGGCGACGATGCCATAACCAGGATTTGTTCTTAGAGGCTTTAGACAGTAAGCAAATGGGAGAGGACCTCATCATATCTTTAACAGAAATGGTGTATAAGTTCGTACCACGACTTCCTTTAATAAGGTCAACACCATCTAAGTCTCGGACAAAGCATGTCTACTTTCTGAAGGCAACTTCAAAATCTGAATCACAAAATTGACCGACAGAGAAAAGGTTGTGTCCAAGTCCTTCTACATAGTATACCCTGGAAATTACACTATCACCAATAACATAATCCCCATAGCCCATAATTGCACCAAAATGGTCATTTCCGAATCGAACAGTCCCAATAAACTTTTTCACGAAATTCCTGAGCCGTGAGCGATCTCCAGTCATATGTTTTGAGCAGCCTGAGTCTAAATACCAGAGAACGATCTGTACAACCTGCATTTAAACAAAGGCGAAAATGGAGATTTGGATACATTGGATCCCTAATTGCAATTGGGGTCCGGTTGGTTAGTGCACGCAAGATTATATGCTACATGGCAATATTTCCTTTGGATCACTGCAACCCCTCACTCTTAAGAGCAAGTAGGCCCCCCAAACTAGAGGCACTGTCTCCTAACGGGAGAAGTCTACCAGTGGGCTTCCATTGTTTTGTAGGCAAGACCTTAGGTGGATTATTCCTAGTTAAAGGCCACTGATCTCCTAAAGGTAATAGTCTGCCAGTGGGTCGCCACTGATGGCCGATGGTGGTAAACAATTTCCCTGTGGCCTTCCAAACTTGCTTAACTTGCTTAACCCGCCACACTTTAGTGGCAGGGGATTGCTTCACAAACATCTCAGAACGCACAACACATTGATCAACTTAACAAAAAATTAAGCATTTGTTACAAGTTTTTGCAAGAAGCATAGAATTCGAATTAAGTACATGTACCTTATAGCTAAATACTAGAACAACATGATACTTTTGTTTTCTTATTGGACTTATTCTTCCTAGAATGGGCTTCTACTTGTTTCAAGGCACTTTTAGCTGGCAAGGTCCTATCTTTCTTTGTATTGCTCCTAGGCTTTGACCTACTAGTTGCTGAGGCACCGTTTACTCCTATAGAGGATTTCTAGAGTAATTAGTCTAAATGTATTTTTTTGATGCTCAACTTGTGGTGGTGTGTTATGAGTTGAGGTTTCACATGGTTCTACAAAAGTAACTTGCTTTTTCCTAAGTGAATTGGTAGAGGCATTCTGTGTATCGCGAGGGCTAAAGTCTTTAGGACACGTGCCTATTACATATTCTAACAGCTCCTAAGAGTGTTTAGTGTAACGGCAAGCAATGCAAGAGAGGTATCCAATGGTCTTTTCACTCTTAGTTTTTCCTCTACTATTTCACGAAGGGTTTCCTACATTTTCGTTAAGGTGTTTGATATAGTGTAGATCCTTCATCGATTCTTTTTGATTACGGGGAATTGGTTCAACATCTATAGGATATCTACCAGGAGCCAGCACTTTAGGTTTACTATCAGGTATAGTGACACATTTGGAATTATCTTTAAGTTGAGCCTTAAGGTTTTCAATTTCAGATAACAAAGAGATATTTCTTGGTCAGTGGATTCTGGCAAGGCCATTATCTTAAATTGAATCATATAATTCCTTATAATAGCTGCTTAACAGTTATGGAGCATTTTCAAGCCCTTAAAGAGTTACAGTGAATCGTGAAGGGCATTGAGCTTTGGCAGTTATAATCTTTGTTCTAAGAAACTAAGCCTTAGTCAGGAGTTGGGAATGTGCATCCCTATTTTTCTCTTTTAAGCGAGGAGATTTTTCTCCTTTAATTCAGGAATCGTATTGCCCTCGACTTTGAATCTTTCCATATTCCGTTTCCCAATCACAAACAATGAAACAAAAGTGAAGTGACATCCGCAGACTCACTGGGTTTTTGTTTCTCAAAATGTTCTTTGAACGATTTGATACGTTATTTTATAAGTTAAAGGTTCAACTTCAGTTTGGAAAATGTTTTATCATGTTCCCACTTCTGCTAACCTATGATTTCTTCCTCAATAAGGAATAAATATCGGCACAATGATAGTCTTAAGAGTTCCATCACCATCCTATGTGCCGATTGGCGTTTTGGCTGTCCTAGGTAAAAAGGGTTTCTGCGCACGCTAGTGCATTTATAGTCTTTAGGTCTACACCTGAGTAGTTTTTAACATCAGGTGGACAGTTTGAATGGAGATTTGATCTTGTGAGTGTGCTTAGCTCCAGTAGAATCGTTAAGGTGTTTCAGATTGGAAAAATCAGTCAGGAATTTGGACTCTTTCTGTTTAAGTTCTTGTTTCAAAGTCGTTACAGTTCCTTCAATTATTTTGTTGTTTTCCATAGTTGAATTAAGTTGCAGACTTGACAGAATAAAGTTTTCCTTTTAAGATTTCTTCTGTTTTATTACGATTTTGAATAAGCATACGCATTTGATCATCCATTCGCTATTCACGTTCAGTCAATTCAAACTTAGCACGTTGCTCATAAATGGCAACTTGTTCCTTGTAGATCTAATTCATGGCGCTAATCGGTCATGAGAACGTACGCATCATTATCAGATATACACATACATTGAAGTTAGAGTGGAAGAGCACAACTTTGGTACAACAAAATATCATTGAACCACAAATTAGTTTCATATGGGATAACATTGATTTTACCCCTAAGACACTAGTTGAGTCAATAACATTTGACTGTTTGTACTTCATTAATGAAATCTCATGTTTGTCCTATTAGTAACCACTATGATCTAATAGCATTTTCAGAGTATGTTACCTCAATAAATTGATGCATTAGATGGACCACTTGTGGATTTGTTGACCCGCTAAGGACAAATGGCTTATGAATATAGTCTGGAGCATCGGTTTCATCATCAACATTGAAATCAAAGAGCGTCACGATTTCATCTGCTTGGAAATATTGTCCTCATTCCAGAGATGATTCAGCTAAGATAGCTAGGACACTAAGCAAGACTCTAAACTTGGGCACCAAGGCCATTTGAACACTATATAAGCCAAACTCCACACCCCTTTCAAATCACACATCAAAAACTCATACACTCTCAAATGGAGTTCTAACTCAAACCAAGGAAGATCAAGAGAAGTCCCTAAGCTCAGAATAGAAGCCAAGAAGGAAGAAAAATGAAGCATTGAAGTAATTACTAGGCGTACGAACCTAAAAACCTCATTTCGACCCATTTTATCTCAAGTAAGCCTAAGATCTTGTTCCATAAGCTTATAATCTGTATTAGAATGTTCATAATACTCTTAATATCAAATATGAACTCTTGTTTGAAGCTTTGAATCTTCAAACCCATGTATTTTTTATTAAAACCCTAAAAATGGCCCGTTTTGATTTTCTAGCTAACGAATCCTTTTTCTAAACTTTTGTTATGTTAGAACATCTTATTTTAGCTTATTCTAATAAGCTATAACCTGAAAATATCATTTGGAATCCTAAAATAAGCTTGCATGGCTTTTTGGACTTGTTTTGCAAATATTTCCATGCATAGGGGTATATATCGTAACTTTCTAAAATTTATAACTAAAGGGGCTGAAAATGTCATTATTCTAAAGTTATAACTATAAGGACCTATTTTTCCAAGTTTCAAAGTTAAAGGTTTAAATTATATATACTTTATATATAAAGGACTAAAGTTGTAAAAGTTTATAAACCAAGGGTATATATTACCAATTTTGCAAACTTAAAAATATAAAATATAATATTTTTATATAAATTATAAAAATATATATTAATATTATAAAACTCGATTTTATTAAAACCCGACACATTTATCGTTATTAATCATAAATCGACGCATTATTTCGTTATATATTTAACATAATTTATCATCAACTAACTTTTGAAGAAACTTAAAATCTTATCGTATCACGTTACTAGGGAATTTCATATGAAGGGTTTCATTTGAGTTTTCGTTTTGACGAGTTTGCTGGGTTTACGATTTAAAGTGCCCTGGCTCCTCAAACGATACTACATGGCCTCTGGATTATGATAGCCCGAACAGCGATACAATATTTCCATAATTTAATAAATCAAAGATATACGTTAAACTTTATGAAGTTTTGAAACATAAACTATCACACTAAGACTTGACATATCACCCCAGGTTGCGTGACGAAGCCGTTACTTTCACTTGATATACTTTTGCCATCAATCAGATTTCCCTATACTGTTAAGGTGAGTTCATAGCCTCACTTTTAAATCTTCTATTTCATAAACCCGTGAGGGGGATACATGCTATAAACCATGAATACAAGTGTTTTCTAAATGTATGCTATCCTGATATATTATTGCATCTGTTGTCTAAGTCCCTTTATGCCAAAAGACCCCCACCATCATGGACCATTAATCACTTGCGAGTGAACGTGAATATTGTGAATAGGCCTATTGGGATTGACGAATCCCGTTTGTGTTAGCCGGATAGGTAACCAAACGCACTATATTTGAAACTCATAGGTATATGGCAATTACCTACACGGGGGCCATTATCTTTATATATATCATTATTGATATATACACTAGTCAGTTTGAGTGCCATGAGCTTAGACGCAATAATACTGTTTTCCATAATAATTGTACTCATCGCAATTATTACACTTATGGGTGTATAACAACGTAACCCACTGTTATGATACCTTCTATTCAAACTGTTTTCCATAATGATTGTACTCATTGCAATTATTACAAAATATGGGTGTATAACAACGTAACCCACTATTAAACTTATACTCAACTATTATAACTGAAAACCTATTAATCTCACTCAACCTTTGTGTTGACCCTTTTAGCATGTTTATCTCAGGTAATTTAGCAACTTATGGCACGGAGTGGCATGGACTTGAAGATGGCTAAACTTGTTATCATTCAAACTTTATGTTGCTAGATTTTTGGAACTCCTTTGTAATACTCTGATATGATATTGAATGATAACTAAATTTTCCAAAACGTCTTTTTATGAGTCGTTTTCTATGATTATGTCTATTGATCCATGAAGTAATAACCCAGATTACCTTCTGTTGCTATATGTCAAAAATGGGGGTGTTACAAGGTCTTAGGATGAAGTACCGCCTAAGTCTTAAGAATGATATGCCGCTTCGAGATAAGATTATCATTGCACTAATAAACAAACCTGCGTTTTATCAGATTTTCTTTTATAGGTGTACGGTATTCATGTGATACCATTGGTATGTAGGCTCTTGTATTTTTATGATCTTCGGATGACTTACGAGGCATGATTTCCTAAAATAAAAAGCGAAATCACATTTTATTATCGTTTCACTTGTAGTTGGTTATTGATATGTGAGAAATCACATATCCATTTTATATCAAAACAAACCCTAAAAAGATGAAAATGTGCATAAAAATACTTGTATATGTGTATTTTGTCTTTTGTGAATGTGTAGGTACGGATATTGCAAATATTACAAGAAAAGAACCAAAATCGGACAAAAACAGAAACGGGAACAGAAAGAGTGCACAAGAGCCGGAAGTTTTCTAAGCAAAGTGTCAAACAAAAAGTTAACAATGTCAAACTTGGTTCAACCACAAAAGTCCAAAAACCCTTAAAACTCCAAAACAGCCCTTAATGTTAAACCCTTTCATCAAAGTCCCTAATGCATAAACACCGTTAGTCCTTTTATACCAAGGACTAACGGTCGTTATGTTATTTTATAACAAAACAAAAACATTTTAACCGGCTAAATCCCTTATATAAGCCCAAGTTCAACGCCCTATCTCCTCTCGCTACGACGGCGCGTCAAACAATTTATAAATAAGCAAAAGTGGGCAGTGAAACCCAACCGTTTTACTGTTCCACCTCTTACCCCTTTTCACCCACCTCGCATCCCTAATCTAACTCGTCTTAAAGTGAATTTAACCCAGACACAAAAAACAATCAAGTGTATATAACACTCCACGCCCCCCTCTCCGTCTGCCACTTCTGACATCACTAGGGGAGGGGAGCCACGCTGGCAATCCCGAGACATTTGATTGGCTACAAGGACGTGGAAGACATTAGACAGCTGAGATCAAATTGATTGAAAGGTGGTTATGGATTAAAGGTTGAGATCAAAAGCTGAGGAGCGTCCAGAGACTAGAAGCATCCATTTGCCCCTATAAAAGGAAGTTCTTATCTAGGAGTAGGAGTAGGATTAGCTTAGAGTAGCTTTAGGTAGCTTATTCGTAGCTTATTTTCTTTCAGTTGATGTATTTTACTTTTCAAAAGCTTGTATTCACTTTCAGTTTTAATAAAATTCAAAGTTCATTTACATTATGCCTTAATTCTGTCATAATTTTTAAAACAAATTGGTTTAAATGTGTCCTACTAATAAGCTCAAATAAGCTCATTACTTTCTCAGCTAATCCTATTAAGCTAAGTTTGCTTCAAGCTTAGCTTAGTAAGCTCATTACTCAATTCTCCTAAAAAGGACTTGAATAAGCCAAAGGAAGATAAGTCAGGTTTGGATGGACTTATGGGGTTTATTCTTAGCTTGTTTCATAATCTAGCACTATAGATAAGCTCATTTGAGCAATCACCTCTGTTTAGCTGAGGTGGAGGTATTAATTCTCTTTACTTTTTCTTTTAAACTGTTTTATTAAATGCTTAGTTAGTATGCTTATCTTATGCTTTGATATTTGCTTAAACTGCTTATGGATTGTTTATTACTGTTTTCTCTAGCTTATATCTGCTTATTGTAGTTATTTGTTGCTTATTCAATTCATTTGTTAGTTAGAATATCAATTTACAAATATTTGATATCAAACAGTTAAAAAAACCAAAGACAATAGCATAGTTTAGTAGCTTATTTTTTTGGCTTATTTGTTTGCTTAAATTTGCTCATTAGGTTTGTTAGAAGCTTATAACTATTTGGTATTTGCATTTTGTGCCTTAAATCTCATTTTCATATGGTTAATGTGGATTTTAAGGATTTAAAGGGGTGTTTGGCTTATGGTAGTATTAACTAAAGTTAGTACTGTCCTAACTAAAGTGAGTACTGTCCATAGTCTTTTGTACCTTGAATTTAACTTTCAACTTCATATTTAGGTTTATAATAACTGGATTTAAAGTAGTTGTTAGGTTTAATCAGTTTTAGTCAAAGTTCATTAGTAGTTTTTAGCATCTGTGATAATAAGTTCAAGGATTTATGCATTTTAAGCTCAATTTAGTTCTAGCTGTTTCCATAGCCCCATTAGCTCATATCTTAGTGTTTTAATGAAGTATAAATCAAGTCTTAGGTCTGCATTAGTTAGTTTATAGATTTGGTCATTTTAAGTGCAAACTGCATCAGCAGTCAAAAGAGCCTTTTAGCCACTTTCAAGCTTCAAAATCAGAGAGTAAAAGTAGTTATTAGGTCTTGATATTCGGAGCACTAGTAGTTTATAGGTCATATTTCATTTGTTTGAGCTCATTTTATAATAATTTGCTTATTTGTTAATCTGTTTTTAAGCTTTAAATCAGTACTTTTGTCTTTACAAAGTAAAAAAGAATACTCAGTTTACACTGAGTCAAAAAGTCTTTTTCAATTAGCATTTTTATAGCTTAGTTAAATTTCAAACTATTTTTCAATTGCTGTTATAAGTAGTTTTTAAGATGAGCTTTAAGTAGGTATAGGGCTTATTGTCATAAGGATCCATTTGCTTGTTTGAAATTAAGCCCAAAGTTGCTTATCTGTCTGTTTGGTACTTAGTTTATGCCAAAAGTGCTTAATTGATTTTTCATCTTAAGGCTTGCTCTTTTGCTTATTTCTTGCTCAATTGTGCTCGTTAGGTTAGTCATATGGTAGTAGAACCTTGTCTTGCTTAGGTTTTAGCTTATTGTAGCTTAAAGTTTTCTTAATTTTGTTTAAAAAAAGCCAAAAAGTCACTAAGTCATATCTGTCAACTTTAAGCTCATTTTTTGGCTTATTGATTAGCTTTGAGAAAAAGTTTCTTTCATAAATTTTGCTTATTTTTATCTGTTTTACAAATTTGTGCAAAAAGTTTTGAAAATAAAAAAAAATGCAAAAAGTTAAGCCATGGGGTTCGAACCCATGACCTAACCCTTAGCACACACTCGTCCTTTCACAACAC
>BQNB010162828.1:0-14512 GCA_026074375.1 Tanacetum coccineum | reverse complement strand
TATATGAAAACACAAAATTATGAAAGATATATGGACTTAAATAAAAATGACTAATTAAAACCTTGTAAGCCTGGGTAGCCGTGTACTTTACAAAATTGA
The DNA here is from genome assembly GCA_026074375.1 of Tanacetum coccineum. NCBI lineage: Eukaryota > Viridiplantae > Streptophyta > Magnoliopsida > Asterales > Asteraceae > Tanacetum > Tanacetum coccineum. Next base: position 14,413 of record BQNB010162828.1, on the reverse strand, counting down.
CCCATTCTTTTGCTTTTAAAATTGCAGTATACTTCGCCGGGACTTCATTTAGCTTTGAAGGTGTATCTTGGTTGGGCAATATGTATGTTTGTGTCAATTTCGTTTTGAAATTCCTTAGAAGTTGACCAAGACGATTCATTACCAGCTTTAAAAATATTAAATGTGTACCGTGATTTCATCCCATAGTTTATCTCTTGCTTCTGAACCCACCTTGTTCCATGCTAGAATCTTCAAACCTATATGCTCACGAACCATGTCTCCTAAAAAACTCGAAAATAATGCTCTGTGTTTTCCTGATATCCTATTCAACGCATCGAAGGTTACACTCAAATTTACTCTACCGGGTTTTCCATATTACATGCAAAACTTATATAACCTGGTTATGCCCCTATTAACTACATTCCCATTTGAATGGTTGTTTTCATAATTTTCATGCGCATCATCAAAATGCTCCTCTGAATGATATCCTAAATCGTCATTTTCAATTTCATTATCACTATCATAATTAGCCAAATGAGCCTAATCATCAATGGCTTGAGTGTCCATGATACTTCAGCAGCAATGTGTAAAAGAAAATAAGTAAAAGTGGTAATTAATGATGTAAAAAGAGATGTTATTCTTCTGTTTTGGTTGCAGCCTTTTTTTTGGGAGACGAAAAAGGGATTAATGATGAAATGGGGAAAAGAAAACCGTTTATCTTCCTATGTGAGTTTAAAATTTTTGGGTGCAATTTGGCTCCAAATTTAAAATTTTTTAATTAGTGATAATTTGACATTAATGATTTAAATTAGTCTCAAAAGATGCAATCATTTATAATTAAAAAGGTTATTAACAATTTAACTTATTTAAAAAAAAATATAATTTTATGAAAATTAACATATTAAAAAGTGGTAATCTTACATGGTTATACACTCATCCATATAGTCTGAAAACCAATCGTGGGTATTCGGTCGTGGCTATAACCCCATGGTTATAAATAGCGTGAGGCGAGGCGTGGCGTGGCGGCATAGCCACGCCTCCAGCCTTAGGAGCCTTTGCGAAGCCATGGCGTATTTCAAGGCGTGACTAAAGCGGCAAAAAAATATTTATAGATTTATGTAATAATATCATATTTCATATACATATCGAGTTTACAAAAGGTTAATAAGCAAGCTAGAAGAATTGGTGTTATATTTCCATAAGCAAGCTAGCAGCAGCTAGCAGCAAGCAAGCTAGCAGCAAGCAAGCTAGCAGCATCAAGCTAGCAAGCAAGCTAGCAACATCAAACTAGCAGCAGAAAGCTAGTAGCAAGCTCGCAGCAGCTAGCAGCCGTTAACAACGGCTAACAGCTGTTAACAAAGTTGAACAGCGGCTAAACACAGTTAACACAAAAATAGCCCAAATTTGTACCAAAAGCTTCTAAAAATGGCGCCACGCCTTGCCATTTAGCGCGCTTTTGCTCGCCTTTTGCCGCCTAAACCCATGCTACGCCTAAAGCTAACGCCTAGGTCCATATCGTAACGGCGAGGCTACGCCTTTGCGGCGCCAAGGCGCACCTTTTAGAACACTGTATAACCCCGTGCCTAAAAACCTTTAGTCACGACCAGTCCGACAAGCATAAACATAAACTAAATCATAAACATCCTTCGACACAAACTGTAACGGATCCCAATTCAAATGCACCCATGAATCTACAACTACATAAAGATTGATAAACGAAATGAAATGTAAGAAAGGAAGTACTAATACGAAAGAAAACCTTTCCAGCCTCATCATTCATACAACCTGTGTTTGGTTTTCGAAACAAACTATAGACGGTCACAAGCGCATACTACACTACCAAATCAAGGAGCTTGATAATCAAACAACAAAAAAAATACTTAACAAGTTATTAACATACCATACCCATTCACATTATAATTTAAAGCTTCACATAATTATCCAGGATTACAACTGCCAACTTAAAACATCACAAACAAAATAAAAGCTTCACATAAACAACCAAGACAACAAAACAACCATCAACAATACTAACCCAAACCAAAGAACCCTACACAAACCCTAACCCATCCTCCTCCTTCACTTCAACTGCTTCTGCTTCTCCACAATCTCCTCTTCTACCACAGTGAGCCAGTATTGCAAATCAGCCAGCTTCACCTCTGCTTTACGCTGCTCATCTCTCAAACACATAATGGTGTCCCACACCTCCCCAACATCCTCTGAAGCTTTAAGCCCGGCAATAAGGGCATTCAACTGCCCAACTTCATTCCTTGCGATGTTGACTTCAGGCCCCATCCTCGTAATAAACCCATGCCGATCTGCAATCTGCTGAGTCACAAATAGCTTCAGATACTCGTTTGGATCGGTCTTACCACTTAACTCGATAAGATCATCAACAACACTGTTGCTTCTGCTCTCTCCGGCCATGGTTAGTGTTAGGGATTTGGTTAACTAAAGAGATCGAGATGATGGAAATGGAATAAATAGGGAAGGTGGTGCTAGAAACAAATATGGGAGGGGGTATAAATAGGGGAAGTGTGTGGTGGAGAAGTGGCAAATGAACCATCATTGCTGCAGCAGTTAATTACGCCGGCTTCTCACACCCAGAGAATTAATGGCTTCTCACATCCAATGAACAGGAAAGTTCATAATTCCCATATACCCAAACTAAACCCTCACACTCCAAAACAAGAACAAACTAAACCCCTTAACTTACACTTTTTCACAAAAATAAACCCTCCCCTAAAAACAATATATTCTATTATAAAATTTAAAATATTAAATTTAAATTAAAAATTTAGAAAAGTTAGAAGTAAAAAATGTTAAAAAAAGCTACAAAATTTAAATTAAGACTTCCATAAATTTAATAAAAAAATAACTACAAAAATATAAAAAAAAACTCAACCCGGTGATTCCAATTTCGTTAAGTACTTACTCAACCCGGTGATTCCAATTTCGTTAAGTACCTTTTTTTAACAATTATACGTTTCACGCGGACACTATAAGCCACTACAACCCAATACATATGACCTAGGGGTGTTCAAACAAAACTGTGAAACCGAGGAACCGCTAAATTTGAAACCAAAAAAACCCGAAACCGAAAAAACCCGCTTATAATGGTTCGGTTACGGTTGTTAGTTTTATATGTCTGCGGTTAACCGAACCGAACCGTGCATATTATACATGATTGTTACCAACAAACTGAACCGAACCGCCCCGTGAACACCCAATGCATATGACCCATATGATGTCAAATACCCATTAATGAATGTGACCAGTGATAACCTAATGCACATGACCCATGACCCATATGAATTAGTCATTATCATCGGTCATGCATGGGTTCCATTACACTAGCTATAATCCACTACAACCCAATGCACATGACCCATGACCCATGTTAATTACCCATTGTCACCAGTCATGGATGTGTCGTAACATGAAGCTATAATCCACTACAACCCAATGCACATGACCCATGACCATGTTAATTACCCATTGTCACCAGTCATGGATGTGTCGTAACATGACACTCTAAGCAACTACAACCCAATGCATATGCCCCATATAATGTCAAATACCTATTAATTAATTAATTAATGCACATGACCCATGACCCATATGAATTAGTCATTATCACCGGTCATGCATGGGTTCCATTACACTAGCTATAATCCACTACCACCCCAATGCACATGACCCATGACCCATGTTAATTACCCATTGTCACCAGTCATGGATGTGTCGTAACATGACACTCTAAGCAACTACAACCCAATGCATATGACCCATATGATGTCAAATACCTATTAATGAATGTGACCTAATGCACATGACCCATGACCCATATGAATTAGTCATTATCACCGGTCATGCATGGGTTCCATTACACTAGCTATAATCCACTACAACCCAATGCACATGACCCATGACCCATGTTAATTACCCATTGTCACCAGTCATGGATGTGTCGTAACATGAAGCTATAATCCACTACAACCCAATGCACATGACCCATGACCATGTTAATTACCCATTGTCACCAGTCATGGATGTGTCGTAACATGACACTCTAAGCAACTACAACCCAATGCATATGACCTATATGATGTCAAATACCTATTAATGAATGTGTCCTGTTATAACATGATGCCATGGAAACCATGACACGTATGAATTAGTCATTAGTCACCGGTCATGAATGGGTGCCATTACACTTAGCTATAATCCAATTACAACCTAATGTACATGACCATGACCATTGTTAAGTACCCATTGTCATATGTCTTGGATTGTGTCGTAACATGAAGCTCTAATCACTACAACCCAATGCAATTGACATGGACCATGTTAATTACCCATTGTCACCAGTCATGGATGTGTCGTAACATGACACTCTAAGCAACTATAACCCAATGCACATGACCTTATGATGTAAATACCTATTAATGAATGTGTCTTAATGCACTTGACCCATGACCCTATTGAATTACTCATTATCACTGGTCATGCATGGGTTCCATTACACTAGCTATAATCCACTACCACCCCAATGCACATGACCCATGACCCATGTTAATTACCCATTGTCACCAGTCATAGATGTGTCGTAACATGACACTCTAAGAAAACTACAAACCCAATTTACACATGACCCATGACCCATGTTATTTACCCATTGTCACCAGTCATGGGATGGGTCGTAAACATGACACTTAAGCAACATACACCCATTGCAAATGACTATATGATGTCAAATACCCATGTGAATGTGACAAGTGATACCTAAGGCACATGGGGACCCATGACCCAACTACTAAAATCATAGAATTACATTACACATGACAAAACTAACTCCAAATCAAGTTTTTCCATTTCATTGAGAACTTCGTGAAGTAGTGCAGCCGAATTAACTGTGTGTTGTTCCGGATGCATATGCATATCTAATGTTGCCTTTAGTACACTTATCTTTCCACGCAAGTGCTTGCAGTTTGAGCACTCTGCATTTCTTGAAGATCCTGGAGAATAGTTTGGAGGTGTTGAAGGTCCTGAAGAGTAGCTTGGAGGTGTTGAAGGTCCTGAAGAATAGCTTGGAGGTGTTGAAGGTCCTGCAGATGGAGCTCCAGGAGAACTCATCAATTGACGAAGTCGGGTCTCTTTCCATAAAAAAAATCGACATCCAAAATTTTTTGGGGGCTGTTAAATAATAAACAAATCAATTCTTTTAACAACTAACCATGATATTTATATATTACACAAATAAAAAACATGTGATTGGTTCACCTTTTGATTTTGGACATGCATAGTATAGTTTACCGTAACTCTCAGGTTTATACGATTGTCGGAGAACTACATCTCCTTCTCCACAACTACACGCAAAAGCTTCAAATGGCACCATCTTCACCATCTTTTTATGGTTGTGATGGTAAGAGTGTGTGATATGTTTATGGTTGTGATAATATCTGCTTTTATGCTATAGAAGAGTTTTTGGCGGGAGTATTTGGCGGGAGTATTAGGCGGGAGTATAGAAGAGTTTTTTCAACCTTTGCTATATTATCGTGGCTAAAGGTATTTTCCTCCGATATTGTCGTGAAATATTTCGTAAAATTCGTGACAATGTATTCCCCCCAAAAATTTCATGAATCCTGTACCAAATTAAGCAAAAAAAAACTCCTCCTGGAAGATCATAGGCCCATTAAAACGTGCCCAACTCCCTTCATCTCACCACAAATCCGTTCACCACCAAGCTCTCATACACGTTCGTCGTTTGTGACTCTCCCGTCATAGACCCACCACTCCCGTCACCACTAGTAAGTATTCTTATATATGTTCCTTTAATTTTGTACACATCGTTCTAAAAAAATCATGTTTATGATTCTCTAATTGAAAATGTATTGATTATGCTGTAAATGAATTATTATCTAAGCAATCATATGGTAGACAGCTTTCCATTTGAATTTACCTTCCTTTGAAATCCTCTTTGGGAATCATTAAAATCTATCACTGTCACTATTTCTTAAGTCAATCTTCTTCATAAACTGCTAAAGGAAATGAAATTAGGGTTCATGTATGGGTGATATTTATAAGGGGAAATGGGCCTCAACCATCTATATTAATTGCAACTAAAAACTGTTCTTAAGTAAATGATAAGTTTAAGGACTTAAGGGACTAAATTGTCTTAAGGTAAAATGATCAATTCACTGAATCTATTCTTATACTTTTGAGTTATTTATTTGGGGGGGTTTTTTTTTGTTACCGGACCTTAAACTAACGATGGGGTGACCTGCAGGGACTACAACCAATTAATCTTCAATGGCGGACTTGGACTTTGAAAACCAACAAAATATGGTGGCGTTCTTGACAAAAACAGAAGGGAATGATGATTTTGCAGACATAGTAGACTTCTTGAATGCTAGCTCTATCAGATATTCATTAACTGTAAATCCCACTGTATATGTTTCTAACATTAAGCAGTTTTGGTCTACTGCAAAGACCAAAACAGCTAATAATGAAACACAAATATATGCCAAGGTTGCTGGCAAGAGTGTAGTAGTAACAGAATCATCAGTCAGGAGTGATCTTCACTTTAATGATGAGGATGGTGCTACTTGTCTAACAACTGTTGAGATTTTTGAAAACCTTGCATTGATGGGATATGAAAGAGATTCTGATAAACTTTCTTTTGAAAAGGCTTTATTTTCCCCTCACTGGAAGTATCTTATACATACCATCCTACATTGCTTGAGTTCAAAATCAACTGCTTGGAATGAATTTTCAACAAATGTAGCATCAGCAGTTATTTGTTTAGCTAAGGGTCAAAAGTTTAATTTCTCAAAATTAATTTTTGATGGTATGTTGAGGAACTTGGATCCTAAATCTAATTTTTTTTGATGTATCCAAGGTTTTTACAACTATTTTTGAACAATCAAATTAAAAATCTTTCTGTACTTAAAGACATTTATAAACAACCTTTTCTTACTAAAAAGGTTTTTGCAAACATGAGAAGGAAAGGCAAAGATTTTTCAGCAAAAACACACCTTTGTTTCAAATATGTGGCAATTCATTGCAGAAGAGGGGTGAAGGTTCAGGACAGCCCTATGAACCCCACTCAACCGAAACCTTCCCCTGAGCAATCCTTTATGAAGAACAGTTATCTGATATTCCATCATCATCACAACCACAAAAGACCCAAAAACATAGGAAAGGCAGAAAATTGTCAAACAGGGTTCTTGATCTGGAGAAGGCAATGACTGCTCAAGCAAAGGAGATTGCTATCTTAAAGAAGAGAGTCAAGAAGTTGGAAAAGAGGAAAAGATCAAGAACTCAAGGGTTAAAACTCTTCAAGATGGGTACTTCCAAAAGAAGAAGTTTGGATAAGGAGGATGCATCCAAAGATGGGAGGAATTTGAAGTAAGGTTGTGATCTAAAGAAAGCTTGGATGTTGGGTTTGATGTTGTTAGGGATAAGGTATTAAACATCATTGTTGAAGGAGATGCAGAGCAAGTGGTTATTGCTGCTGCAGAAGTAGTTAATGCTGGTGTATCTGTTAGTACTGCTGAACCAAAAACACCTCCAACAACAACAACAACAACACTTCTTGAAGATGATGATGTTACAGTTGCAGCTACCCTTATGCAGATGAGTGAGACATCAAAGGCAAAATCAATTGTTTTTGAAGATGTGGAAAGAATCTGCTAAGGAACAAAGAGGAAGGCAAGCTCTAATGGTTGATGAAAGATTGTTTCCCCTTAAAGAAAAACTCAAAAACAGCTAGTATGATGAAAGAGTTGGATTAGAGGAACAATAAAAAAAAGGCCCATGAGATTACAGCTGAACAAGAAGCAGAGCATGTCTATAACTAATAATTTAGATCGGTTTGTTAGCTTAAAGAATGCAAGAGGAGGAAAGAAATGGGCTGAGCAACAAATAAAAGACAGCTAAAAGTGCTGAAATCAGCTTGTATTACACTGAGGAGGATATGGGACTCATTTAGGGCTAACATTGGTGTCAAATGCAGAATTGTCCAAGATTCTTCTAGGAGAAAATGAGCCTGGAGAAGACTTTGCAACAAGGATGGTGAACTTACTAAATTAGAGAAAGAAGTTCTTTGCTAAACAGAGAGTCAGGCAAGGAGAAACAGGCCTATGACACAAACTCAACAAAGAACCTACATGTCCAACTATCTGAAGCATCAAGGATCATGGACTTCTGCACAATTAAAGAAGTTATCTGATGAGAGATCTAAGGTAAAATGAGTGAGTGGTCAGAAGTATAGCAAACTTTGTACCTATGGGAGCTGAAGAAAGAGTGAAAAGGCTTGGACCAGAACTTCAGTCTGATACTTCCAAGAAACAAAAGACTACTGAAGTTAAGGAGGTTCCAGTTACAGAGGAGCCAGTAAAGGAACCAACAGCTCCTAAGCAGGAGGAGATTGAGCAGCCAATCAAGAAGTCAGGGAGACAGAAATCAATGGCTAGGAAGAGGAAGTTGGGTCAATCAATGGCTAGGAAGAGGAAGTTGGGTCAATCAACTGCTAAGGAGGATGAAGAGTATGAGAAAGAAAAAGAGGAGTTGAGTATGTTTTTGATCATTGCTTTTGATGAGCACAAGGAAGTGGACTATGAGATACTTGATCAAAGGTCTCCAATCATTGCATGGAACTCTGAATATTATGGACCGAAACCATTACATGATGAAGTTGAGGTTCCAGAGGAGATCAATATGAATGTAGTCACCAGATTAAATGGAAGCAAAAGGTACTTTAGTGTATTGTCCACAGTCTTATCTATTTTTGACAGAGATGATTTGTCTGCTCTATAAAGCTAGTGATTGATAATATCGATGAGTACTAAAGGATTTGATTTAATACTTTGGGGAGATTTGTACACAATGTTCCATCCAAAATGAAGAAGATGATTCTGGAAAATCTTAAGAGAAGGTGGAATATTGTGAGCTAGAAGTTACATTAAATACAATTGGTGTTCATACTCTGAAGACTGACACTCAAATGGTCTTCATATGCTAGTTGAGAAGAAGTACCCCTTTGATGAAGAAATGTTGTTGCAGAGGGTTTGGTGTTGACAATTGATAAGTGAAGATGACAGTACTATGGCATTGTAGCTTATTAAATTTCATCTAACAACAGATATGGGATAGAAACGCTAAAAGAAGTAAGGGTTGTTTGTGGTTAGATATAAAGCCTGCTCTTATGGTCAAGGAAGGGGTTGGCTTCTTTTGTTTTGTGGGTCAGATGTAAGGGTTGTTTAGTGTTAATAATGTTCAGTTTGTGTCTGTGAATTATGGTTATGGGATGTATAGAAGTTTTGCTGGATAATCCTAATTAATGAAAGTTATGATGTTTATTAAAGTTTAGGTGTTAGTTATGATGTTTAGAACTGGTTAAAGTTACTTTATTACGGCTAGGCTAAACCTTATATTTGTAAGACATAAGTTAAACGTGCTAGCTAGTACTTATTAAAACCTTATTAAAAGTGAAACAAGCTGAAAATAAGCAGAGGGAGAAAAAGCCACGGTTTAATAAGCAGTTTCTATAAGCACTCTTTAAGCTACTAGCCAAAAACAATGAAGCTTAAACTTCTATATTAAACAGGAAATGCATAACATTAACGAATAGGTTACTCTGGCAAGATGGTAACCCGCTTGACTTCGGTAAGGGAGGTCGCGGGTTTGATTCCTGCTGGGGTGTAACATCCTTTTTATAAGCATTTTTTAGCTACTAGCCAAAAAAAACATGAACTTAAACTTCTATATTAAAACGGAAATGCATTCAATTAACGTATAGGTTGCTCTGGCAAGATGGTAACCCGCTTGACTTCTGTAAGGGAGGTCGCGGGTTCGATTCTTGCTGGGGTGTAACATCCTTTTTTATTTTCTTGTTATGAATATATTGGTTTTTTTTTGGTATTTAGTCACATACAACTAAGCATAAAGTGACAAAAAGTGTTAATAAGTGTGACCATATGGTGTTTAAATTGAAGAAATGTGTAATTTGTGTGACTATTGATTATCTAATGGCCACATGAATTTGATGTTTCTGTGACCTTTTGTAATATTTAGCCACACAAAGCATGTTTGTTTTGGGTATTTAGTCACATACAACTAAGCATAAAGTAACCAAAAGTGTTAATAAGTGTGACCATATGGTGTTTAAATTGAATAAATGTGTATTTTGTGTGACTATTGATTATTTAATGGTCACTGAATTTATGTTTGTGGGACTTTTGTAATTTTAGCCACTCAAAGCATGTTTGTTTTTGGTATTTGTCAATACAAAACTAACCATAAAGTAACCAAAAGTGTTAATAAGTGTGACCATATGGTGTTTAAATTGAAGAAATGTGTATTTTGTGTGACTATTGATTATTTAATAGTCACATGAATTTGATGTTTGTGTGACCTTTTGTAATATTTAGCCACACAAAGCATGTTTGTTTTGGGTATTTAGTCACATACAACTAAGCATAAAGTGACCAAAAGTGTTAATAAGTGTGACCATATGGTGTTTAAAGTGAAGAAATGTGTATTTTGTGTGACTATTGATCATCCAATGGCCACATGAATTTTATGTTTGTGTGGCCTTTTGTAATATTTAGTCACACAAAGCATGTTTGTTTTGGGTATTTAGTCACATACAACTAAGCATAAAGTGACCAAAAGTGTTAATAAGTGTGACCATATAATGTTTAAAGTGAAGAAAATGTGTATTTTATGTGACTATTGATCATCCGATTGCCACATGAATTTTATGTTTGTGTGACAAAAACATTTAGTGTAACCATATATGCCATTTGGTCACAGTGTTAGAAATAAATGTGACTAAACACATTAGCTTTTGGCAAGCTAACACAAACTAAACTTTAGACACACGTTACGTGACCATATGTAATGGAATTTGGCTACACTAAAATAATGTGTGACAAAACGTTTAGTGTGACCATATGCGGCATTTAGTCACATTGTTCAAGTGTGTGACAAATATTTGTCACTATTTATATGTATATCGTGACCAATGCTTCAAGCTTACTTGTATTGGTCACACGTTCGAAATTCATATGTGACCAAATAATATTACCAGTTACTTTTAGCCACATGATGTTCGAATGTGTGGCAATACAGTTCTAATGGTCACACGATAAAAATGTTCATGTGTGACTAATTAGTAAATGGTGTCTTTTTTGGTACCTTTGGTCACATAAATATGTGAATGTGTGACCGTTCCATTTTGCCCATGTGTGACTAAATCCACTTTTTGTACTAGTGGGATCCACCATATGCCAGATCCGTCATGTGTATTAGGTGGATCTGTGGGTGGAGCTTGGACTGGATTTGCCATTTTGTGATTAACCCCAAATCTATACAAAATATTGTTTTGTACTTAATAAAACTAGTTTATTAGATTCTTCTAGAACAAAATATTTCTTATCACCAATAAAGAAAGATTTTCTAGATTTAGGAAGATTTGGAAAGATTTTTCTACTTATGGTTAATCTTATTTTGTATTACATGATTAATATATCTAGCTTATAATTAATCATGTGTTAACTTAAATCATTTGATTAGAAAAGGTTTATGCAAATGATAATATTTTTCTTTGATCATTAACTACGTTTAATAATGCCATATTCATACCTTAATTGATTTGTCATCGTCAAGTAAACTTTCGACTAAATTACTTGTTTACAGAAACTTTTACCTAGTATGACATTATATTTGTTATTATCAAAAAATGAAGATCATTAAATATAAATATCGTTTTTGCGCAAATATTTGTATTAACAGGGTTCACCCACATCCATTGTACTTAATTGTTTTTTTAGAGTAATAAATTTACCGGGGAAACCCTTATAAAAAAATTAAACCTTGTTCAGCTTGTGAGAAAAGGAAGCACCAGAGAGCATCATTCAAAACAAAACGATCATTTTCCATCAGCAAGTGCTTACATCTCCTCCATATGTATTTGTTTAGACCTGTCAAACCTCAAACCATAAGTAACAACAAATACACTCTTGTCATAGTAGATGAGTACTCAAGGTAAACCTAGGTATTTTGTTTAAAAAAAGTGAAGTAGCTGACTGCATCTTGTCATTCATCAGGAAGATGTAGAATCTGAATGAGATGAAGGTTAAGGAGCTAAGAAGTAATAATGGAACAGAACTCAAAAATCACAAACAAGAAGAGATCTGTGATGAAAAAGGAATCTCTAAAAACTTCTCATCTCCATGCACTCCTAAACAAAATGGTGTAGCTGAAAGAAGAAACTAAACCTTGATTGAAGCAGTTAGAACTATGTTAAATAGTTCAAGTCTCCTAAAACAATTTTGAGGAAAAGCTGTGAACATTACTTGCTACACTCAAAACAGATCAATCGTTGTGAAAAGGCATGGGAAAACATCATATGATGTCTTCAGAGGAAGATCTCCTGATTTCAGCTACTTTCATGTATTTAGATGTCCTGTGTTCATTTACAATCACAGAGATCATTTGGGAAAATTAGATGAAATGTTCGATGATGGTTTCTTTCTTGGGTACTCCCCACTGGCTAAAGCTTTTAGAGTATTCAACATCAAAAGACAAAAACTAGAAGAAACATTTCATGTGACCTTCAATGAAGTTGATGAAGTAATAAGGCACATCAATACTGAGGGAGATAACATGAACTTCAATAAGAACATATCCTTCACTGATGATGAATTTTTGGTACCAAGGAAAACCCTAAATCAATACATAAGGTATAATGACTCTATACCTTATGTACCAACCTTTGATCCCCTCTCAAAAAACAACATCACTATCCCTGATCTGATCACACCTATAACTGAAATCATTAGTCCATCTTCTGAATCACCTGACTCACCAGTAACTAATGATCATTATGTCTCCCTTGAACCTGATGAATCAGATGTAGCTGAACCTCATGTTAATGTTAACTTAATAGATCAAATCAACTCAACAACAGAAGTTAGCTTAAATAATGGAGATGAACCTGTATCTATACCCATTCTCTCACCATTTGACAACAATCAAGTCACACCAGCTCCTTAAGACAAATGGTCAAAGGACAAGCACATACTCTTGGTCAACATTCTTGGTGAACCATAGGCTAGTGTAACTACAAAAAGCAGAGTCAGAGACTCCGAAGTTGCATCAGCTCATAAATGTATGTATGCTGCCTTTCTTTCAAATATTGAACCTAAAAGAGTAATTGATGCTCTCAAAGAAGAAGGATGGGTTCTTGTAATGTAAGAGGAGCTGAATCAGTTTAAAACAAACAAGGTGTGGACACTTGTTCTTGCTCCTCATGGTAAAACTATCATAGGTACCAAGTGGATTTACATAAACAAGATGGATGAAAATGGTGTGGTATTAAGGAATAAAGCTATGTTGGTTACTCAGGGGTATAAACAAGAAGAAGGGATTGATTACGATGAGACATTTACTCCAGTTGAAAGAGTTGAAACAGTTAGAATCTTTTTTGCGTATGTTGCTTATATGGGGCTTATGGTCTATCAAATGGATGTAAAGAGTGCTTTTTCTAAATGAGAAGCTCACTGAAGAAGTGTATGTTCAGCAACCACCTAGGTTTGAAAGCAGTGATTTTCCCAATTATGTTTGCAAGCAGGATAAAGCTCTTTATGGTCTGAAACAAGCTCCCAGAGCATGGTATGAAACATTGTCTAAATTTCTTATTCAACACAAGTTTATTAGAGGTACCATTGATAACACTCTTTTTACCTATAAGGATAAATAATTGTATAAATATATGTGGATGATATCATTTTTGGGTCAACAAATGATAAGCTAAATAAACAATTTGCTAAACTAATGACCAAAAAATATAAGATGAGTATCATGAGAGAATTAACATATTATATAGGATTTCAAATAAAACAAAGTTTTAAAGGAATTTCATTTTGTCAAGAAAAATATGTTGAAGATTTACTTAAGAAATATGAACTTGCTGATTGTGCCTCAGTGAAATGCCCCATGCTTCCCCCCAAACAATGTGGGTCCTAATGAATCAAGGGTCTCAGTAAATAAGACTCGATATAGAGGCACGATAGGGTCACTAATGTATTTAACAACTAGTAGACCTGATAATTAATATTCCATATGTCTTTGTGCAAGGTACCAAGCTAACCCCAAGGAATCCACCTTGTTTTTGTTTAAAAAATTCAAGTATCTAAAAGGCACTCCAAGTCTAGGTCTCTGGTATCCAAAAGGATAAGGATTTGATCTCAAGGCATATTCAGACTCTAACTATGCAGGATGTGTCACACCCCACCAAGGCGGAACCGCGAGGTGTAACATATTAATAAACCTCACAAAAGATGATAGATAAAACACCATACATGAACTTAAACAAAAGAAAGTTATCCGAATTACAACATCACAAAGTACAAGTTTAAAAGTACAT